>CAUJRU010002727.1:17500-45000 GCA_963277665.1 Viscum album
GTGCCCTCTGGGTGGTCTAAACCACTCAGTATGTCTCCTCGTCAGTGCTGATGTTTCCTGGTGGGATAGCTGTAAATGCATAAATGTCTCTTTAGGGGGGGAGTGGTCGGCGACCCCCCCTGGGCGTGGGTCTTATCCTGCGTGCCTCGAGCCACCCAGTGACATGCCCACGGACATGGAAAAATGGCCTCTAGACAATGCCATCAATGCGTGATGATTCGTCCGGTGCTTGGGGCTTGTCTTCTCCGGGGTAGTGCGCCTTAAAAGCTTTGACAATGAGCCGGGGTTCGTCGCGTGTGAGGTCCTACGTACCGACAATCGCGTGGAGACAATGCCATCCGAGTGAGACGATTTGAAGGGGCCTCGAGGCTTGTCTTGGTGGATGCGGGGTGCCTTGAAAGGAAGGACGCCGAGCTGGGGTTTGTCATATGTTGTTGGGTTCGGTATGTAACGACACCGACCACCTAAAGAGAATTCATTTCATGCGTGAGGACCCGCTCTGGACATGGGGTCTGTCTTCTCGGCGGTGGTCGACGATACGCGGGAAGGATGCCATGACGTGTCGGCGGCCTTCACGTGCCTAAGGGGTCACGTCGGTTGCCGTTCCTATGGTTTCATAGCTCTTTTAGGGCAACACGTGTTGTCTTTCATGCGCTGCGGTTCCCTCTGGGTGGTCTAAACCACTCAGTATGTCTCCTCGTCAGTGCTGATGTTTCCTGGTGGGAGAGCTGGAAATGCAGAAATGTCTCTTTAGGGGGGGAGTGGTCGGCGACCCCCCCTGGGCGTGGGTCTTGTCCTGCGTGCCCAGAGCCACCCAGTGACATGCCCACAGACATGGAAAAATGGCCTCTAGATGATTCCTCCTGTGCTTGGGGCTTGTCTTGCCCGCGGTAGTGCCCCATAAAAGCGATGACAATGAGACGGGGTTCGTCGCGTGTCAGGTCCGACGAACTGACAATCGTGTGGAGACAAAGCCATCCGAGTGAGACGATTTGAAGTGGCCTCGGGGCATGTCTTGGTGGATGCGACGTGCCTTGAAAGGAAGGACGTCGAGGTGGGGTTTTTCATATGTTGTTGGGTCCTGTATGTAATTACAATTACCACCTAAAGAGAATTCTTTTCATGAGTGAGGACCCGCTCTGGACATGGGGCGTGTCTTCTCGGCGGTGATCGACGATACGCGGGATGGATGCCATGACTTGTCGGTGGCCTTCATGTGCATAAGGGGTCACGTCGGTGGCCCTTCCTATGGTTTCATAGCTCTTTTAGGGCAACACGTGTTGTCTTTCATGCGCTGCGGTGCCCTCAGGGTGGTCTAAACCCATCAGTATGTCTCCTCGTCAGTGTTGATGTTTCCTGGTGGGATAGCTGGAAATGCATAAATGTCTCTTTAGGGGGGGAGTGGTCGGCGACCCCCCTGGGCGTGGGTCTTGTCCTGCGTGCCTAGAGCCACCCAATGACATGCCCAGTGACATGGAAAATGGCATCGACGCAATGCCCTGAATTCCTGATGATTCTTCCCGTGCTAGGGTCTTGTCTTGCCCGAGGTGGTGCGCCATAAAACCGATGACAATGAGATGGGTGGGGTTTGTCGCCTGTGAGATCCTACGGACTGACAATCGCGTCCAGACAATGGAATCCTAGTGAGGCGATTTGAAGGGGCCTCGGGGCCCGTCTTGGTGCGTGCGGCGTGCCTTGAAAGGAAGGACGTTGAGGTGGGGTTTGTCATATGTTGTTGTGTCCGGTATGTAAAGACAATGACCACCTAAAGAGAATTCATTTCATGCGTGAGGACCCGCTCTGGACATGGGTCCTGTCTCCTCGGCGGTGTTGGACGATACGCGGGACGGATGCCATGACGTGTCGGCGGCCTTCATGTGCCTTAGGGGCCACGTCGGTGTCCCTTCCTATGGTTTCATAGCCCTTTTAGGGCAACACGTGTTGCCTTTCATGCGCTGCGGTTCCCTCTGGGTGGTCTAAACCACTCAGTATGTCTCCTCGTCAGTGTTGATGTTTCCTGGTGGAATAGCTGGAAATGCATAAATGTCTCTTTAGGGGGGGAGTGGTCGGCGACCCCCCCTGGGCGTGGGTCTTGTCCTGCGTGCCGAGAGCCACCCACAGACATGCCCAGTGACATGGAAAATGGCATCGACGCAATGCCATGAATTCCTGATGATTCGTCCCGTGCTTGGGGTTTGTCTTGCCCGAGGTAGTGCGCCCTAAAAACGATGGCAATGAGACGGGGTTTGTCGCATGTGCGATCCTGCGGACTGACAGTCGCGTCCAGACAATGGCATCCGAGTGAGACGATTTGAAGGGGCCTCAGGGCCCGTCTTGGTGCATGCGGCGTGCCTTGAAAGGAAGGACGTCGAGGTGGGGTTTTTCATATGTTGTCGTGTCCCGTATGTAATGACAATGACCACCTAAAGAGAATTCATTTCATGCGCGAGGACCCGCTCTGGACATGGGGCCTGTCTTCTCGGCGGCGTTGGATGCTACCCGCGACGAATGCTACTACGTGTCGGCGGCCTTGATGTGCCTAAGGGGTCACATCAGTGGCTGTTCCTATGGTTTCATATCTCTTTTAGGGCAACACGTGTTGTCTTTCATGCGCTGTGGTGCCCACAGGGTTGTCTAAACCCATCAGTATGTCTCCTCGTCAGTGCTGATGTTTCCTGGTGGGACAGCTGGAAATGCATAAATGTCTCTTTAGGGGGGGAGTGGTCGGCGACCCCCCCTGGGCGTGGGTCTTGTCCTGCGTGCCCAGAGCCACCCAGTGACATGCCCACGGACATGGAAAAACAGCCTCCGGACAAAGCAAAGACAGCTTGATGATTCGTCCGGTGCTTGGGGCTTGTCTTGTTCGAGGTAGTGCGCCATAAAAGTGATGACAATGAGCCGGGTTTCGTCGCGTGTCAGGTCCTCCGTACTGACAATCAGGTGGAGACAACGCCATCCGGGTGAGAGGATTTGAAGGGGCCTCAGGGCTTGCCTTGGTGGATGCGGTGTGCCTTGAATGGAAGGACAATGAGGTGGGGTTTGTCATATGTTGTTGGGTCCGGTATGTAATGACAATGACCGCCTAAAGAGAATTCCTTTCATGCGTGGGGACCCGCTCTGGACATGGGGCGTGTCTTCGCTGTGGTGATGGACGATACGTGGGACGGATGCCATGACGTGTCGGCGGCCTTCATGTGCCTAAGGGGCCACGTCGGTGGCCCTTCCTATGGTTTCATAGCTCTTTTAGGGAAACACGTGTTGCCTTTCATGCGCTGCCCTGCCCTCAGGGTGGTCTAAACCCATCAGTATGTCTCCTCGTCGGTGTTGATGTTTCCTGGTGGAATAGCTGGAAATGCATAAATGTCTCTTTAGGGGGGGAGTGGTCGGCGACCCCCCCGGGCGTGGGTCTTGTCCTGCGTGCCTAGAGCCACCCAATGTGATGCCCATTGACATGCAAAATGACATCGACTTAATGCCATGAATGCCTGATGATTCGTCCCGTGCTTGGGGCTTGTCTTGCCCGAGGTAGTGCGCCATAAAAACGATGACAATGGGATGGTGTTTGTGGCCTTCGAGATCCTGCGGACTGACAGTCGCGTTCAGACAATGGCATCCGAGTGAGACGATTTGAAGGGGTCTCGGGGCCCGTCTTGGTGCATGCGGCGTTTCTTGAAAGGAAGGACGTCGAGGTGGGGTTTGTCACATGTTGTTGTGTTCGGAATGTAAAGACAATGACCGCCTAAAGATAATTCATTTCATGCGCGGGGACCCGCTCTGGACATGGGTCCTGTCTTCTCGGCGGTGTTGGATGATACCCGGGACGGATGCCATGACGTGTCGGCGGCCTTCATGTGCCTAAGGGGTCACTTTGGTGGCTGTTCGTATGGATTCGTAGCTCTTTTAGGGCAACACGTGCTGTCCTTCATGCGTTGTGGTGCCCATTGGGTTGTCTGAACCCATCAGTATGTGTCCTCGTCAGTGCTGATGTTTCCTGGTGGGACAGCTGGAAATGCATAAATGTCTCTTTAGGGGGGGAGTGGTCGGCGACCCCCCCTGGGCGTGGGTCTTGTCCTGCGTGCCCAGAGCCACCCAGTGACATGCCCACGAACATGGAAAAACGACCTCCAGACAAATCCATGAAAGCTTGATTATTCGTACGGTGCTTGGGGCTTGTCTTGTCTGAGGTAATGCGTCATAAAAGTGATGACAATGAGCCGGGGTGCGTCGCGTGTCAGGTCCGACGTACTGACAATCACGTGGAGACAACGCCATCCGAGTGGGACGATTTGAAGGGGCCTCGGGGCTTGCCTTGGTGGATGCGGTGTGCCTTGCAAGGAAGGACGACGTGGTGGGGTTTGTCATATGTTGTTGGGTACGGTATGTATTGACAATGACCGCCTAAAGATAATTCCTTTGAGGCGTGAGGACCAGCTCTGGACATGGGGCGTGTCTTCTCTGCGGTGATGGACGAGACGCGGGGCGGATGCCATGACGTGTCGGCGGCCTTCATGTGCCTAAGGGGTCACGTCGGTGGCCCTTCCTATGGTTTCATAGCTCTTTTAGGGCAACCCGTGTTGTCTTTCATGCACTGCGGTGCCCTTAGGGTGGTCTAAACCCATCAGTATGTCTCCTCGTCACTGTTGATGTTTCCTGGTGGTATAGCTGGAAATGCATAAATGTCTCTTTAGGGGGGGAGTGGTCGGCGACCCCCCCTGGGCGTGGGTCTTGTCCTGCGTGCCTAGAGCCACCCAATGACATGCCGAGTGACATGGAAAATGGCATCGACGCAGTGCCATGAATTCCTGATGATTCGTCTCGTGCTTGGGGCTTGTCTTGCCCGAGGTAGTGCGCCCTAAAAACGATGACAATGAGATGGGGTTTGTCGCATGTGTGATCCTGCGGACTGACAGTCTTGTCCAGACAATGGCATCCGAGTGAGACGATTTGAAGGGGCCTCGAGGCCCGTCTTGGTGCGTGTGGCGTGCCTTGAAAGGAAGGACGTTGCGGTGGGGTTTGTCATCTGTTGTCGTGTCCCGTATGTAATGACAATGACCACCTAAAGAGAATTCATTTCATGCGTGAGGACCCTCTCTGGACATGGGGCCTGTCTTCTCGGCGGTGTTGGACGCTACCCGGGATGAATGCTACTACGTGTCGGCGGCCTTCATGTGCCTAAGGGGTCACATCGGTGGCTGTTCCTACGGTTTCATATATCTTTTAGGGCAACACGTGTTGACTTTCATGCGCTGTGGTGCCCACAGGGTTGTCTAAACCCTCCAGTATGTCTCCTCGTCAGTGCTGATGTTTCCTGGTGGGACAGCTGGAAAGGCATAAATGTCTCTTTAGGGGGGGAGTGGTCGGCGACCCCCCCTGGGCGTGGGTCTTGTCCTGCGTGCCCAGAGCCACCTAGTGACATGCCCACGGACATGGGAAAATGGCCTCCAGACAAATCCATGAAAGCTTGAGGATTCATACGGTGCTTGGGGCTTGTCTTGTATGAGGTAATGCGCCATAAAAGTGATGACAATGAGCCGGGGTGCGTCGCGTGTCAGGTCCGACGTACTGACAATCACGTGGAGACAACGCCACCCGAGTGGGACGATTTGAAGGGGCATCGGGGCTTGCCTTGGAGGATGCGGTGTGCCTTGCAAGGAAGGACGACGTGGTGGGGTTTGTCATATGTTGTTGGGTACGGTATGTAATGACAATGACCGCCTAAAGATAATTCATTTCATGCGTGAGGACCCGCTCTGGACATGGGGCGTGTCTTCTCTGCGGTGATGGACGAGACGCGGGACGGATGTCATGACGTGTCGGCGGCCTTCATGTGCCTAAGGGGTCACGTCGGTGGCCCTTCCTATGGTTTCATAGCTCTTTTAGGGCAACCCGTGTTGTCTTTCATGCACTGCGGTGCCCTTAGGGTGGTCTAAACCCCTCAGTATGTCTCCTCGTCACTTTTGATGTTTCCTGGTGGAATAGCTGGAAATGCATAAATGTCTCTTTAGGGGGGGAGTGGTCGGCGACCCCCCCTGGGCGTGGGTCTTGTCCTGCGTGCCTAGAGCCACCCAATGACATGCCCAGGGACATGGAAAATGGCATCGACGCAATGCCATGAATTCTTGATGATTCGTCCCGTGCTTGGGGCTTGTCTTTCCCGAGGTAGTGCGCCCTAAAAACGATGACAATGAGATGGGTTTTGTCGCATGTGTGATCTTGCGGGCTGACAGTCGTTTCCAGACAAAGGCATCCGAGTGAGACGATTTGAAGGGGCCTCGAGGCCCGTCTTGGTGCCTGCGGTGTGCCTTGAAAGGAAGGACGTTGAGGTGTGGTTATTCATGTGTTTTCGTGTCCCGTATGTAATGATAATGACCACCTAAAGAGAATTCATTTCATGCGTGAGGACCCTCTCTGGACATGGGGCCTGTCTTCTCGGCGGTGTTGGACGCTACCCGGGATGGATGCTAGTACGTGATGGCGGCCTTGATGTGCCTAAGGGGTCACATTGGTGGCTATTCCTATGGTTTCATATCTCTTTTAGGGCAACACGTGTTGTCTTTCATGCGCTGTGGTGCCCACAGGGTTGTCTGAACCCATCAGTATGTCTCCTCGTCAGTGCTGATGTTTCCTGGTGGGACAGCTGGAAATGCATAAATGTCTCTTTAGGGGGGGAGTGGTCGGCGACCCCCCCTGGGCGTGGGTCTTGTCCTGTGTGCCCAGAGCCACCCAGTGACATGCCCACGGACATGGAAAAACGGCCTCCAGACGAATCCATGAAAGCCTGATGATTCGTACGGTGCTTGGGGCTTGTCTTGTCTGAGGTAATGCGCCATAAAAGTGATGACAATGAGCTGGGGTGCGTCGCGTGTCAGACCCACGCCGAGTGACGTGGAAAATGGCATCGACGCAATGCCAAGAATTCCTGATGATTCGTCCCGTGCTTCGGGCTTGTCTTGCCCGAGGTAGTGCGCCATAAAAACGATGACAATGAGATGGGGTTTGTCGCGTGTGTGAGGTCCGACGTACTGACGATCACGTGGAGACAACGGCATCCGAGTGAGACGATTTGAAGGGGCCTCGGGGCTTGCCTTGGTGGATGCGGTGTGCCTTGCAAGGAAGGACGATGTGGTGGGGTTTGTCATATGTTGTTGGGTACGGTATGTATTGACAATGACCACCTAAAGATAATTCCTTTGAGGCGTGAGGACTCGCTCTGGACATGGGGCGCGTCTTCTCTGCGGTGATGGACGAGACGCGGGACGGATGCCATGACGTGTCGGCGGCCTTCATGTGCCTAAGGGGTCACGTCGGTGGCCCTTCCTATGGTTTCATAGCTCTTTTAGGGCAACCCGTGTTGTCTTTCATGCACTGCGGTGCCCTTAGGGTGGTCTAAACCCATCAGTATGTCTCCTCGTCACTGTTGATGTTTCCTGGTGGTATAGCTGGAAATGCATAAATGTCTCTTTAGGGGGGGAGTGGTCGGCGACCCCCCCTGGGCGTGGGTCTTGTCCTGCGTGCCTAGAGCCACCCACTGACATGCCGAGTGACATGGAAAATGGCATCGACGCAGTGCCATGAATTTCTGATGATTCGTCCCGTGCTTGGGGCTTGTCTTGCCCGAGGTAGTGCGCCCTAAAAACGATGACAATGAGATGGGGTTTGTCGCATGTGTGATCCTGCGGACTGACAGTCGTGTCCAGACAATGGCATCCGAGTGAGACGATTTGAAGGGGCCTCGAGGCCCGTCTTGGTGCGTGTGGCGTGCCTTGAAAGGAAGGACGTTGCGGTGGGGTTTGTCATCTGTTGTCGTGTCCCGTATGTAATGACAATGACCACCTAAAGAGAATTCATTTCATGCGTGAGGACCCTCTCTGGACATGGGGCCTGTCTTCTCGGCGGTGTTGGACGCTACCCGGGATGAATGCTACTACGTGTCGGCGGCCTTCATGTGCCTAAGGGGTCACATCGGTGGCTGTTCCTAGGGTTTCATATATCTTTTAGGGCAACACGTGTTGTCTTTCATGCGCTGTGGTGCCCACAGGGTTGTCTAAACCCGTTAGTATGTCTCCTCGTCAGTGCTGATGTTTCCTGGTGGGACAGCTGAAAATGCATAAATGTCTCTTTAGGGGGGGAGTGGTCGGCGACCCCCCCTGGGCGTGGGTCTTGTCCTGCGTGCCCAGAGCCACCTAGTGACATGCCCACGGACATGGAAAAATGGCCTCCAGACAAATCCATGAAAGCTTGAGGATTCATACGGTGCTTGGGGCTTGTCTTGTCTGAGGTAATGCGCCATAAAAGTGATGACAATGAGCCGGGGTGCGTCGCGTGTCAGGTCCGACGTACTGACAATCACGTGGAGACAACGCCACCCGAGTGGGACGATTTGAAGGGGCATCGGGGCTTGCCTTGGAGGATGCGGTGTGCCTTGCAAGGAAGGACGACGTGGTGGGGTTTGTCATATGTTGTTGGGTACGGTATGTAATGACAATGACCGCCTCAAGATAATTCCTTTCATGCGTGAGGACCCGCTCTGGACATGGGGCGTGTCTTCTCTGCGGTGATGGACGAGACGCGGGACGGATGCCATGACGTGTCGGCGGCCTTCATGTGCCTAAGGGGTCACGTCGGTGGCCCTTCCTATGGTTTCATAGCTCTTTTAGGGCAACCCGTGTTGTCTTTCATGCACTGCGGTGCCCTTAGGGTGGTCTAAACCCATCAGTATGTCTCCTCGTCACTGTTGATGTTTCCTGGTGGAATAGCTGGAAATGCATAAATGTCTCTTTAGGGGGGGGAGTGGTCGGCGACCCCCCCTGGGCGTGGGTCTTGTCCTGCGTGCCTAGAGCCACCCGATGACGTGCCCAGTGACATGGAAAATGGCATGGACGCAATGCCATGAATTCTCGATGATTCGTCCCGTGCTTGGGGCTTGTCTTTCCCGAGGTAGTGCGCCCTAAAAACGATGATAATGAGATGGGTTTTGTCGCATGTGTGATCTTGCGGGCTGACAGTCGTTTCCAGACAAAGGCATCCGAGTGAGACGATTTGAAGGGGCCTCGAGGCCCGTCTTGGTGCATGCGGTGTGCCTTGAAAGGAAGGACGTTGAGGTGTGGTTATTCATGTGTTTTCGTGTCCCGTATGTAATGATAATGACCACCTAAAGAGAATTCATTTCATGCGTGAGGACCCTCTCTGGACATGGGGCCTGTCTTCTCGGCGGTGTTGGACGCTACCCGGGATGGATGCTAGTACGTGATGGCGGCCTTGATGTGCCTAAGGGGTCACATTGGTGGCTATTCCTATGGTTTCATATCTCTTTTAGGGCAACACGTGTTGTCTTTCATGCGCTGTGGTGCCCACAGGGTTGTCTGAACCCATCAGTATGTCTCCTCGTCAGTGCTGATGTTTCCTGGTGGGACAGCTGGAAATGCATAAATGTCTCTTTAGGGGGGGAGTGGTCGGCGACCCCCCCTGGGCGTGGGTCTTGTCCTGTGTGCCCAGAGCCACCCAGTGACATGCCCACAGACATGGAAAAACGGCCTCCAGACGAATCCATGAAAGCCTGATGATTCGTACGGTGCTTGGGGCTTGTCTTTTCTGAGGTAATGCGCCATAAAAGTGATGACAATGAGCTGGGGTGCGTCGCGTGTCAGACCCACGCCGAGTGACGTGGAAAATGGCATCGACGCAATGCCAAGAATTCCTGATGATTCGTCCCGTGCTTCGGGCTTGTCTTGCCCGAGGTAGTGCGCCATAAAAACGATGACAATGAGATGGGGTTTGTCGCGTGTGTGAGGTCCGACGTACTGACGATCACGTGGAGACAACGGCATCCGAGTGAGACGATTTGAAGGGGCCTCGGGGCTTGCCTTGGTGGATGCGGTGTGCCTTGCAAGGAAGGACGATGTGGTGGGGTTTGTCATATGTTGTTGGGTACGGTATGTATTGACAATGACCACCTAAAGATAATTCCTTTGAGGCGTGAGGACTTGCTCTGGACATGGGGCGCGTCTTCTCTGCGGTGATGGACGAGACGCGGGACGGATGCCATGACGTGTCGGCGGCCTTCATGTGCCTAAGGGGTCACGTCGGTGGCCCTTCCTATGGTTTCATAGCTCTTTTAGGGCAACCCGTGTTGTCTTTCATGCACTGCGGTGCCCTTAGGGTGGTCTAAACCCATCAGTATGTCTCCTCGTCACTGTTGATGTTTCCTGGTGGTATAGCTGGAAATGCATAAATGTCTCTTTAGGGGGGGAGTGGTCGGCGACCCCCCCTGGGCGTGGGTCTTGTCCTGCGTGCCTAGAGCCACCCACTGACATGCCGAGTGACATGGAAAATGGCATCGACGCAGTGCCATGAATTTCTGATGATTCGTCCCGTGCTTGGGGCTTGTCTTGCCCGAGGTAGTGCGCCCTAAAAACGATGACAATGAGATGGGGTTTGTCGCATGTGTGATCCTGCGGACTGACAGTCGTGTCCAGACAATGGCATCCGAGTGAGATGATTTGAAGGGGCCTCGAGGCCCGTCTTGGTGCGTGTGGCGTGCCTTGAAAGGAAGGACGTTGCGGTGGGGTTTGTCATCTGTTGTCGTGTCCCGTATGTAATGACAATGACCACCTAAAGAGAATTCATTTCATGCGTGAGGACCCTCTCTGGACATGGGGCCTGTCTTCTCGGCGGTGTTGGACGCTACCCGGGATGAATGCTACTACGTGTCGGCGGCCTTCATGTGCCTAAGGGGTCACATCGGTGGCTGTTCCTATGGTTTCATATATCTTTTAGGGCAACACGTGTTGTCTTTCATGCGCTGTGGTGCGCACAGGGTTGTCTAAACCCGTTAGTATGTCTCCTCGTCAGTGCTGATGTTTCCTGGTGGGACAGCTGAAAATGCATAAATGTCTCTTTAGGGGGGGAGTGGTCGGCGACCCCCCCTGGGCGTGGGTCTTGTCCTGCGTGCCCAGAGCCACCTAGTGACATGCCCACGGACATGGAAAAATGGCCTCCAGACAAATCCATGAAAGCTTGAGGATTCATACGGTGCTTGGGGCTTGTCTTGTCTGAGGTAATGCGCCATAAAAGTGATGACAATGAGCCGGGGTGCGTCGCGTGTCAGGTCCGACGTACTGACAATCACGTGGAGACAACGCCACCCGAGTGGGACGATTTGAAGGGGCATCGGGGCTTGCCTTGGAGGATGCGGTGTGCCTTGCAAGGAAGGACGACGTGGTGGGGTTTGTCATATGTTGTTGGGTACGGTATGTAATGACAATGACCGCCTCAAGATAATTCCTTTCATGCGTGAGGACCCGCTCTGGACATGGGGCGTGTCTTCTCTGCGGTGATGGACGAGACGCGGGACGGATGCCATGACGTGTCGGCGGCCTTCATGTGCCTAAGGGGTCACGTCGGTGGCCCTTCCTATGGTTTCATAGCTCTTTTAGGGCAACCCGTGTTGTCTTTCATGCACTGCGGTGCCCTTAGGGTGGTCTAAACCCATCAGTATGTCTCCTCGTCACTGTTGATGTTTCCTGGTGGAATAGCTGGAAATGCATAAATGTCTCTTTAGGGGGGGGAGTGGTCGGCGACCCCCCCTGGGCGTGGGTCTTGTCCTGCGTGCCTAGAGCCACCCGATGACGTGCCCAGTGACATGGAAAATGGCATGGACGCAATGCCATGAATTCTCGATGATTCGTCCCGTGCTTGGGGCTTGTCTTTCCCGAGGTAGTGCGCCCTAAAAACGATGACAACGAGATGGGGTTTGTCGCATGTGTGATCTTGCGGGCTGACAGTCGTTTCCAGACAATGGCATCTGAGTGAGACGATTTGAAGGGGCCTCGAGTCCCGTCTTGGTGCATGCGGCGTGCCTTGAAGGGAAGGACGTTGAGGTGGGGTCATACCTCAAACATTGCAGATGTGGTTGGTGATGCAACCTTGTTGATCCTTCCATTAGTCATATGCTTGTCTCAAAGATCAGGTTGTGCATGTACAATGGACAAACTAATCGAACGGAATTGAATGTTCGGGACGACGGTTTGGGCTTGTGTTGGGGTCTGAGTGGTGAGCTCAGTCATACCTCAAACAATGCAGATGTTGTTGGTGATTCTACATGTCTGATCCTTCCACTAGTCATATGCTTGTCTCAAAGATCAGGTCCTGCATGATCAGTTGTGTGGGTTGATGGTTGCGCTTATGCGATTGTGTGGGAGTGGTGGATGGTTGTCAAGATACCGCGGTCTCCCTTTTTTGGGAAGGGAACGTTGGTCTCGTTGGCTCTAGGGGGTTGGGTATATCAATCCTTCCCTTGTGTCATGCATAGCGGGCTTTCCCTGCCTTCATGTGCTGCATTGTGATGCCTCTCGGGTTGCATCCCTCGAGGCGTCACGATCAGCTGTGTGGGTTGATGGTTGTGCTTACGCGATTGTGTGGGAGTGGTGGATGGTTGTCAAGATACTGCGGTCTCCCTTTTTTGGGAAGGGAACGTTGGTCTCGTTGGCACCCTCATCCGTAAGTGGGGGTTTAATTTCTCCTCGCTTTCATTTGGTCCTTGTGCATGTTTCCATGTGAATGATGGAACACGGTTTGGCTTGGTTGGATATCCGTTGAGAACACTAGTCATATGCTTGTCTCAAAGTTCAGTCTGTTTATGTACAGGGACAAACTAATCGAAGATGGTGATACTGTGAAGGGTCTCAGTAAATCAGGGACAAGTCTGACGTTCTCCTCGGTTTTACATCAAGCGAAGAATGTGTATCTATTGTTTCTGCAAGATACACGAGCGTCATGCAGAGGTGATGACTCATTAAGGTGAATCCTGTCGATTTGGGAAGATGATTTGGGCTTGTGTTGGGGTTTGAGTGGTCTGCTCAGTCATACCTCAAACATTGCAGATGTGGTTGGTGATGCTACCTGGCTGATCCTATCATTAGTCATATGCTTGTCTCAAAGATCAGGTTGTGCATTTACAAAGGATAAACTAATCGAACGGAATTGAATGTTCGGGATGATGGTTTGGGCTTGTGTTGGGGTCTGAGTGGTCTGCTCAGTTATACCACAAACAATGCAGATGTTGTTGGTAATGCTACATGGTTGATCCTTCCACTAGTCATATGCTTGTCTCAAAGATCAGTTAGTGCATGTACAGGGATAAACTAATCGAAAGATGGTGATACTGTGAAGGGTCTCATTAAATCAGTGACACGGCTGACTTTCTCCTCGGTTATACATCAAGCGAAGAATCCCCAGGTGGGTGAGCTCCACCTAGAAGATCCTCACTTGTCCCATCGGAGTTCTCCCTGTTGGTAGTGGAATTTTGTTAGTGCTGATATACGGGCCCTGTTTATATGCTTGGGTTGAATTCTCTCGCACAATTGCGGTTTTGAGCATCATGCAGAGGTGAAGACTCATTAATTGGGTTCCTGTCGATTTGGGAAGACGGTTTGGGATTGTGTTGGGGTCTGAGTGGTCTGCTCAGTCATACCTCAAACATTGCAGATGTTGTTGGTGGTGCAACCTGTCTGATCCTTCCATTAGTCATATGCTTGTCTCAAAAATCAGGTTGTGCATGTACAAAGGACAAACTAATCGAACGGAATTGAATGTTCGAGACGACGGTTTGGGCTTGTGTTGGGGTCTGAGTGGTGAGCTCAGTCATACCTCAAACAATGCAGATGTTGTTGGTGATGCTACATGGCTGATCCTTCCACTAGTCATATGCTTGTCTCAAAGGTCAGGTCCTGCATGATCAGTTGTGTGGGTTGATGGTTGCGCTTATGCGATTGTGTGGGAGTGGTGGATGGTTGTCAAGATACTGCGGTCTCCCTTTTTTGGGAAGGGAACGTTGGTCTCGTTGGCTCTAGGGGGTTGGGTATATCAATCCTTCCCTTGTGTCATGCATAGCGGGCTTTCCCTGCCTTCATGTGCTGCATTGTGATGTCTCTCGGGTTGCTTCCCTCGAGGCGTCACAGTCAGTTGTGTGGGTTGATGGTTGTGCTTACGCGATTGTGTGGGAGTGGTGGATGGTTGTCAAGATACTGCGGTCTCCCTTTTTTGGGAAGGGAACGTTGGTCTCCTTGGCTCTAGGGGGTTGGGTATATAAATCCTTCCCTTGTGTCATGCATAGCGGGCTTTCCCTGCCTTCATGTGCTGCATTGTGATGCCTCTGGGGTTGCTTCCCTTGAGGCGTCACGGTCAGTTGTGTGGGTTGATGGTTGTGCTTACGCGATTGTGTGGGAGTGGTGGATGGTTGTCAAGATACTGCGGTCTCCCTTTTTTGGGAAGGGAACGTTGGTCTCCTTGGCTCTAGGGGGTTGGGTATATAAATCCTTCCCTTGTGTCATGCATAGCGGGCTTTCCCTGCCTTCATGTGCTGCATTGTGATGTCTCTCGGGTTGCTTCCCTCGAGGCGTCACAGTCAGTTGTGTGGGTTGATGGTTGTGCTTACGCGATTGTGTGGGAGTGGTGGATGGTTGTCAAGATACTGCGGTCTCCCTTTTTTGGGAAGGGAACGTTGGTCTCCTTGGCTCTAGGGGGTTGGGTATATAAATCCTTCCCTTGTGTCATGCATAGCGGGCTTTCCCTGCCTTCATGTGCTGCATTGTGATGCCTCTCGGGTTGCTTCCCTTGAGGCGTCACGGTCAGTTGTGTGGGTTGATGGTTGTGCTTACGCGATTGTGTGGGAGTGGTGGATGGTTGTCAAGATACTGCGGTCTCCCTTTTTTGGGAAGGGAACGTTGGTCTCGTTGGCACCCTCATCCGTAAGTGGGGGATTAATTTCTCCTCGCTTTCATTTGGTCCTTGTGCATGTTTCCATGTGAATGATGGAACACGGTTTGGCTTGGTTGGATATCCGTTGAGAACACTAGTCAAATGCTTGTCTCAAAGATCAGTCTGTGCATGTACAGGGACAAACTAACCGAAAGATGGTGATATTGTGAAGGGTCTCATTAAATCAGTGACAAGTTTGACGTTCTCCTCGGTTATACATCAAGCGAAGAATGTGTATCTATTGTTTCGACAAGATACACGAGCGTCGTCACGCAGAGGTGATGACTCATTAAGGGGAATCCTGTCGATTTGGGAAGATGGTTTGGGCTTGTGTTGGGGTCTGAGTGGTTTGCTCAGTCATACCTCAAACATTGCAGATGTGGTTGGTGATGCTACCTGGCTGATCCTTCCATTAGTCATATGCTTGTCCCAAAGATCAGGTGGTGCATGTACAAAGGAAAAACTAATCGAATGGAATTGAATGTTCGGGACGACGGTTTGGGCTTGTGTTGGGGTCTGAGTGGTTAGCTCAGTCATACCTCAAACAATGCAGATGTTGTTGGTGATGCTACATGGCTGATCCTTCAACTAGTCATATGCTTGACTCAAAGATCAGGTCCCGCATGTACAAAGACAAACTAATCGAAAGATGGTGATACTGTGATGGGTCTCATTAAATTAGTGCCAGGGCTGACTTTCTCCTCAGTTATACATCAAGAGAAGAATCCCCAGGTGGGTGAGCTCCACCTAGAAGACCCTCACTTGTCCCTTCGGAGTTCTCCCTGTTGGTAGTGGAATTTTGTCAGTTATGATATACGGGCCCTGTTTATATGCTTGGGTTGAATTCTCTCGCACAATTGCGGTATTGAGCATCATGCAGAGGTGATGACTCATTAATTGGGTTCCTGTCGATTTGGAAAGACGGTTTGGGCTTGTGTTGGGGTCTGAGTGGTCTGCTCAGTCATACCTCAAACATTGCAGATGTGGTTGGTGATGCAACCTGGCTGATCCTTCCATTAGTCATATGCTTGTCCCAAAGATCAGGTTGTGCATGTACAAAGGACAAACTAATGGAACGGAATTGAATGTTCGGGATGATGGTTTGGGCTTGTGTTGGGGTCTGAGTGGTGAGCTCAGTCATACCTCAAACAATGCAGATGATGTTGGTGATGCTACATGGCTGATCCTTCTACTAGTCATATGCTTGTCTCAAAGATCAGGTTGTGCATGATCAGTTGTGTGGGTTGATGGTTGCCCTTATGCGATTGTGTGGAAGTGGTGGATGGTTGTCAAGATACTGCGGTCTCCCTTTTTTGGGAATGGAACGTTGGTCTCGTTGGCGCTAGGGGGTTGGGTATATCAATCCTTCCCTTGTGTCATGCATAGCGGGCTTTCCCTGCCTTCATGTGCTGCATTGTGATGCCTCTCGGGTTGCTTCCCTCGAGGCGTGACGGTCAGTTGTGTGGGTTGATGGTTGTGCTTACGCGATTGTGTGGGAGTGGTGGATGGTTGTCAAGATACTGCGGTCTCCCTTTTTTGGGAAGGGAACGTTGGTCTCGTTGGCACCCTCATCCGTAAGTGGGGGTTTAATTTCTCCTCGCTTTCATTTGGTCCTTGTACATGTTTCCATGTGAATGATGGAACACGGTTTGGCTTGGTTGGATATCCGATGAGAACACTAGTCATATGCTTGTCTCAAAGATCAGTCTGTGCATGTACAGGGACAAACTAACCGAAAGATGGTGATACTGTGAAGGGTCTCATTAAATCAGTGACAAGTTTGACGTTCTCCTCGGTTATACATCAAGCGAAGAATGTGTATCTATTGTTTTTGCAAGATACACGAGCGTCATGCAGAGGTGATGACTAATTAAGGGGAAACATGTCGATTTGGGAAGATGGTTTGGGCTTGTGTTGGGGTCTGAGTGGTTTGCTCAGTCATACCTCAAACATTGCAGATGTGGTTGGTGATGCTACCTGGCTGATCCTTCCATTAGTCATATGCTTGTATCAAAGATCAGGTTGTGCATGTACAAAGGACAAACTAATCGAATGGAATTGAATGCTCGGGACGACGGTTTAGGCTTGTGTTGGGGTCTGAGTGGTCTGCTCAGTCATACCTCAAACATTGCAGATGTGGTTAGTGACGCTACATGGGTGATCCTTCCACTAGTCATATGCGTGTCTCAAAGATCAGGTCCTGCATGTACAAGGACAAACTAATCGAAAGATGGTGATACTGTGAAGGGTCTCATTAAATCAGTGACACGGCTGACTTTCTCCTCGGTTATACATCAAGCGAAGAATCCCCAGGTGGGTGAGCTCCACCTAGAAGAACCTCACTTGTCCCTTTGGAGTTCTCCCTGTTGGTAGTGGAATTTTGTTGGTGCTGATGTAAGGGCCCCGTCTATATGCTTGGGTTGAATTCTCTCGCACAATTTTGGTTTCGGGTTCCAAGGGCTTGCTAAAAAGACGATGCGATACTAGACAGATATAACTTGGATGGGATGATGATAGATGAGCATGGTTGGTGTCCTGGTTCTTGGTTAAAAGTTTCGCAACGGTGGTTGAGTTCTTTTGAATGGTGGGATGTGGGGGGTGCGGCGGGACATAGGGCCTCCGTTCCTGTCATGACTCCTTTTCCTCAACGTCCCTGGAGCGTTGTGGGTTCGTCTGCTTAAAATCTGCCTCATGGCGGTTGAGTTCCTTCGGAAGGTGGGATGTGGGAGGCATGGCGGTGGGACGCTGTAATTCCTTTTCCTCACCGGTGGGATGTGGGGGGCATTGGAAAGAATGGGTTTTTGCCCAGTCTCATGCCGTGCCCGCCTTTTTCCTCACCTTTCATGGAGCGTTGCGGTTCGGGCTTGCTTAAAAGGCCACCTGTTGGTGGCGGAGTTCCTTGGATGGTGGGATGTGGGAGGCATGGTGGGTTGGTGTTCCTTTGTCGTCCCTCGACGCTCCTGCCCTTCCCTCGCCTTCTCTAGAGCAGTGCGGCTCTGCTTGCTTAAAAGCTGCCTCAGGGCGGTTGAGTTGCTGCGGATGGTGGGATGTGGGGGGTGCGGCGGGATTGGGTTTTTGCCCCGTCCCCTGACGTGCCTGCCTTTTCCTCCCCGTCTGTGGAGCATTGCGGGCTGGGTGCTTAAATACCGCCTCACGGTTTGTGGGATCCTGTGGATGGTGGGATGTGGGCGGCGCGGCGGGACATAGGACCCCCGTACCTACCATGACTCCTTTTCCTCGACGTCTCTTGAGCGTTGCTGGTTCGTCTGCTTAAAAGCTGCCTCATGGCGGTTGAGTTCCTACGGAATGTGAGATGTGGGAGGCACGGCGGGATGGGGGTTTCCCTCCTCATCCCCTGACGTTCCTACCTTTTTCCTCACTGGTGGGATGTGGGGGGTATGGGTGGGATTGGGTTGTTTCCCCGTCCTGTCGTACCCACCTTTTTCCTCACCTTTCATGGAGCGTTGCGGGTCGGGCTTTGCTTAAAATCCACTGATTGTGGTTGAGTTCTTGCAGATGTTGGGATGTGGGAGGCATGGTGGGATTGGGTTCCTTTGTCGTCCCTTGCTGTACCGCCTTTTCCTCACCTTCTCTGGAGCGTTGTGGAATTTTGGTAGTGGTTCAAGCGCGAAACTGTCGGTATCACTAGGATGCGAGAGCGTGCTCCTAAATTTCTCATTCAGTGATATTCCATGCGAACCATAGCAAGCTGCCTTGGGCAATGATTGGTGGGAGTGCTTTGCTCAACGCATTGTCGGGGCCACGTGCGAGTTATTTGGGTCCTAAGAAACTCACACCAACAGGGTAACGATTTCCATGGTTCATTATTGGACAAGTTGGGGTGCCTTCCTCCTCAGTCATTCCTTGGGTGATGATGTTCATAAGGGTGGCTTGAGAATGTGTATCTACTGTTTTTGCAAGATACACGAGCGTCATGCAGAGGTGATGACTAATTAAGGGGAAACATGTCGATTTGGGAAGAGATGGTTCGGGCTTGTGTTGGGGTCTGAGTGGTCTGCTCAGTCATACCTCAAACATTGCAGATGTGGTTGGTGATGGTACCCGGTTGATCTTTCCATTAGTCATATGATTGTCTCAAAGATCAGGCTGTGCATGTACGAAGGACAAACTAATCGAATGGAATTGAATGCTCGGGACGACGGTTTGGGCTTGTGTTGGGGTCTGAGTGGTCTGCTCAGTCATACCTCAAACATTGCAGATGTGGTTGGTGATGCTACATGGTTGATCCTTCCACTAGTCATATGCCTGTCTCAAAGATCAGGTCCCGCATGTAAAGGACAAACTAATCGAAAGATGGTGATACTGTGACGGGTCTCATTAAATCAGTGCCAGGGCTGACTTTCTCCTCGGTTATACCTCAAGCGAAGAATCCCCAGGTGGGTGAGCTCCACCTTGAAGACCCTCACTTGTCCCTTTGGAGTTCTCCCTGTTGGTAGTGGAATTTTGTTGGTGCTGATGTATGGGCCCCGTCTATATGCTTGGGTTGAATTCTCTCGCACAATTTTGGTTTCGGGTTCCAAGGGCTTGCTAAAAAGACGATGCGATACTAGACAGATATAATGAACTTGGTTGGTGTCCTGGTTCTTGGTTAAAAGTTTCGCAACGGTGGTTGAGTTCTTTTGAATGGTGGGATGTGGGGGGTGCGGCGGGACATAGGGCCTCTGTTCCTGTCATGACTCCTTTTCCTCAACGTCCCTGGAGCGTTGTGGGTTCGTCTGCTTAAAATCTGCCTCACGGCGGTTGAGTTCCTTCGGAAGGTGGGATGTGGGAAGCATGGCGGTGGGACGCTGTAATTCCTTTTCCTCACCGGTGGGATGTGGGGGGCATTGGAAAGAATGGGTTTTTGCCCAGTCTCATGCCGTGCCCGCCTTTTTCCTCACCTTTCATGGAGCGTTGCGGTTCGGGCTTGCTTAAAAGGCCACCTGTTGGTGGCGGAGTTCCTTGGATGGTGGGATGTGGGAGGCATGGTGGGTTGGTGTTCCTTTGTCGTCCCTCGACGCTCCTGCCCTTCCCTCGCCTTCTCTAGAGCAGTGCGGCTTTGCTTGCTTAAAAGCTGCCTCAGGGTGGTTGAGTTGCTGCGGATGGTGGGATGTGGGGGGCGCGGCGGGATTGGGTTTTTGCCCCGTCCCCTGACGTGCCTGCCTTTTCCTCCCCGTCTGTGGAGCATTGCGGGCTGGGTGCTTAAATACCGCCTCACGGTTTGTGGGATCCTGTGGATGGTGGGATGTGGGCGGCGCGGCGGGACATAGGACCCCCGTACCTACCATGACTCCTTTTCCTCGACGTCTCTTGAGCGTTGCTGGTTCGTCTGCTTAAAAGCTGCCTCATGGCGGTTGAGTTCCTACGGAATGTGAGATGTGGGAGGCACGGCGGGATGGGGGTTTCCCTCCTCATCCCCTGACGTTCCTACCTTTTCCCTCACTGGTGGGATGTGGGGGGTATGGGCGGGATTGGGTTGTTTCCCCGTCCTGTCGTACCCACCTTTTTCCTCACCTTTCATGGAGCGTTGCGGGTCGGGCTTTGCTTAAAATCCACTGAGTGTGGTTGAGTTCTTGCAGATGTTGGGATGTGGGAGGCATGTTGGGATTGGGTTCCTTTGTCGTCCCTTGCTGTACCGCCTTTTCCTCACCTTCTCTGGAGCGTTGTGGAATTTTGGTAGTGGTTCAAGCGCGAAACTGTCGGTATCACCAGGATGCGAGAGCGTGCTCCTAAATTTCTCATTCAGCGATATTCCATGCGAACCATAGCAAGCTGCCTTGGGCAATGATTGGTGGGAGTGCTTTGCTCAACGCATTGTCGGGGCCACGTGCGAGTTATTTGTGTCCTAAGAAACTCACACCAACAGGGTAACGATTTCCATGGTTCATTATTGGACAAGTTGGGGTGCCTTCCTCCTCAGTCATGCCTTGGGTGATGATGTTCATAAGGGTGGCTTGAGAATGTGTATCTACTGTTTCTGCAAGATACACGAGCGTCATGCGGAGGTGATGACTCATTAAGGGGAATCCTGTCGATTTGGGAAGATGGTTGGGGCTTGTGTTGGGGTCTGAGTGGTCTGCTCAGTCATACCTCAAACATTGCAGATGTGGTTGGTGATGCTACCTGGCTGATCCTTCCATTAGTCATATGCTTGTCTCAAAGATCAGGTTGTGCATGTACAAAGGACAAACTAATCGAACAGAATTGAATGTTCGGGACGACGGTTTGGGCTTGTGTTGGGGTCTGAGTGGTCAGCTCAGTCATACCCCAAACAATGCAGATGTTGTTGGTGATGCTACATGGCTGATCCTTCCACTAGTCATATGCCTGTCTCAAAGATCAGGTCCCGCATGTAAAGGACAAACTAATCGAAAGATGGTGATACTGTGACGGGTCTCATTAAATCAGTGCCAGGGGTGACTTTCTCCTCGGTTATATCTCAAGCGAAGAATCCCCAGGTGGGTGAGCTCCACCTAGAAGACCCTCACTTGTCCCTTTGGAGTTCTCCCTGTTGGTAGTGGAATTTTTTTGGTGCTGATGTAGGGGCCCCGTCTATATGCTTGGGTTGAATTCTCTCGCACAATTGCGGTTCCGTCTTCCAAGGGCTTGCTAAAAATACGATGCGATACTAGACAGATATAACTTGGATGGGATGATGATAGATGAGCATGGTTGGTGTCCTGGTTCTTGGTTAAAAGTTTCGCAACGGTGGTTGAGTTCTTTTGAATGGTGGGATGTGGGGGGTGCGGCGGGACATAGGGCCTCCGTTCCTGTCATGACTCCTTTTCCTCAACGTCCCTGGAGCGTTGTGGGTTCGTCTGCTTAAAATCTGCCTCATGGCGGTTGAGTTCCTTCGGAAGGTGGGATGTGGGAGGTATGGCGGTGGGACGCTGTAATTCCTTTTCCTCACCGGTGGGATGTGGGGGGCATTGGAAAGAATGGGTTTTTGCCCAGTCTCATGCCGTGCCCGCCTTTTTCCTCACCTTTCATGGAGCGTTGCGGTTCGGGCTTGCTTAAAAGGCCACCTGTCGGTGGCGGAGTTCCTTGGATGGTGGGATGTGGGAGGCATGGTGGGTTGGTGTTCCTTTGTCGTCCCTCGAC
Source organism: Viscum album (assembly GCA_963277665.1). Classification (NCBI taxonomy): domain Eukaryota; kingdom Viridiplantae; phylum Streptophyta; class Magnoliopsida; order Santalales; family Viscaceae; genus Viscum; species Viscum album. The sequence continues at coordinate 39,359 of CAUJRU010002727.1, forward strand.
GCTCCTGCCCTTCCCTCGCCTTCTCTAGAGCAGTGCGGCTTGGCTTGCTTAAAAGCCGCCTCAGGGTGGTTGAGTTGCTGCGGATGGTGGGATGTGGGAGGCGCGGCGGGATTGGGTTTTTGCCCCGTCCCCTGACGTGCCTGCCTTTTCCTCCCCGTCTGTGGAGCATTGCGGGCTGGGTGCTTAAATACCGCCTCACGGTTTGTGGGATCCTGTGGATGGTGGGATGTGGGCGGCGCGGCGGGACATAGGACCCCCGTACCTACCCTGACTCCTTTTCCTTGACGTCTCTTGAGCGTTGCTGGTTCGTCTGCTTAAAAGCTGCCTCATGGCGGTTGAGTTCCTACGGAATGTGAGATGTGGGAGGCACGGCGGGATGGGGGTTTCCCTCCTCATCCCCTGACGTTCCTACCTTTTTCCTCACTGGTGGGATGTGGGGGGTATGGGCGGGATTGGGTTGTTTCCCCGTCCTGTCGTACCCACCTTTTTCCTCACCTTTCATGGAGCGTTGCGGGTCGGGTTATGCTTAAAAGCCACCGAGTGTGGTTGAGTTCTTGCAGATGTTGGGATGTGGGAGGCATGGTGGGATTGGGTTCCTTTGTCGTCCCTTGTTGTACCGCCTTTTCCTCACCTTCTCTGGAGCGTTGTGGAATTTTGGTAGTGGTTCAAGCGCGAAACTGTCGGTATCACCAGGATGCGAGAGCGTGCTCCTAAATTTCTCATTCAGCGATATTTCATGCGAACCATAGCAAGCTGCCTTGGGCAATGATTGGTGGGAGTGCTTTGCTCAACGCATTGTCGGGGCCACGTGCGAGTTATTTGGGTCCTAAGAAACTCTCACCAACAGGGTGACGATTTCCATGGTTCATTATTGGACAAGTTGGGGTGCCTTCCTCCTCAGCCATGCCTTGGGTGATGATGTTCATAAGGGTGGCTTGAGAATGTGTATCTACTGTTTCTGCAAGATACACGAGCGTCATGCGGAGGTGATGACTCATTAAGGGGAATCCTGTCGATTTGGGAAGATGGTTGGGGCTTGTGTTGGGGTCTGAGTGGTCTGCTCAGTCATACCTCAAACATTGCAGATGTGGTTGGTGATGCTACCTGGCTGATCCTTCCATTAGTCATATGCTTGTCTCAAAGATCAGGTTGTGCATGTACAAAGGACAAACTAATTGAACAGAATTGAATGTTCGGGACGACGGTTTGGGCTTGTGTTGGGGTCTGAGTGGTCAGCTCAGTCATACCCCAAACAATGCAGATGTTGTTGGTGATGCTACATGGCTGATCCTTCCACTAGTCATATGCCTGTCTCAAAGATCAGGTCCCGCATGTAAAGGACAAACTAATCGAAAGATGGTGATACTGTGACGGGTCTCATTAAATCAGTGCCAGGGGTGACTTTCTCCTCGGTTATATCTCAAGCGAAGAATCCCCAGGTGGGTGAGCTCCACCTAGATGACCCTCACTTGTCCCTTTGGAGTTCTCCCTGTTGGTAGTGGAATTTTTTTGGTGCTGATGTAGGGGCCCCGTCTATATGCTTGGGTTGAATTCTCTCGCACAATTGCGGTTCCGTCTTCCAAGGGCTTGCTAAAAAGACGATGCGATACTAGACAGATATAACTTGGATGGGATGATGATAGATGAGCATGGTTGGTGTCCTGGTTCTTGGTTAAAAGTTTCTCAACGGTGGTTGAGTTCTTTTGAATGGTGGGATGTGGGGGGTGCGGCGGGACATAGGGCCTCCGTTCCTGTCATGACTCCTTTTCCTCAACGTCCCTGGAGCGTTGTGGGTTCGTCTGCTTAAAATCTGCCTCATGGCGGTTGAGTTCCTTCGGAAGGTGGGATGTGGGAGGCATGGCGGTGGGACGCTGTAATTCCTTTTCCTCACCGGTGGGATGTGGGGGGCATTGGAAAGAATGGGTTTTTGCCCAGTCTCATGCCGTGCCCGCCTTTTTCCTCACCTTTCATGGAGCGTTGCGGTTCGGGCTTGCTTAAAAGGCCACCTGTCGGTGGCGGAGTTCCTTGGATGGTGGGATGTGGGAGGCATGGTGGGTTGGTGTTCCTTTGTCGTCCCTCGACGCTCCTGCCCTTCCCTCGCCTTCTCTAGAGCAGTGCGGCTTGGCTTGCTTAAAAGCCGCCTCAGGGTGGTTGAGTTGCTGCGGATGGTGGGATGTGGGAGGCGCGGCGGGATTGGGTTTTTGCCCCGTCCCCTGACGTGCCTGCCTTTTCCTCCCCGTCTGTGGAGCATTGCGGGCTGGGTGCTTAAATACCGCCTCACGGTTTGTGGGATCCTGTGGATGGTGGGATGTGGGCGGCGCGGCGGGACATAGGACCCCCGTACCTACCCTGACTCCTTTTCCTTGACGTCTCTTGAGCGTTGCTGGTTCGTCTGCTTAAAAGCTGCCTCATGGCGGTTGAGTTCCTACGGAATGTGAGATGTGGGAGGCACGGCGGGATGGGGGTTTCCCTCCTCATCCCCTGACGTTCCTACCTTTTTCCTCACTGGTGGGATGTGGGGGGTATGGGCGGGATTGGGTTGTTTCCCCGTCCTGTCGTACCCACCTTTTTCCTCACCTTTCATGGAGCGTTGCGGGTCGGGCTATGCTTAAAAGCCACCGAGTGTGGTTGAGTTCTTGCAGATGTTGGGATGTGGGAGGCATGGTGGGATTGGGTTCCTTTGTCGTCCCTTGCTGTACCGCCTTTTCCTCACCTTCTCTGGAGCGTTGTGGAATTTTGGTAGTGGTTCAAGCGCGAAACTGTCGGTATCACCAGGATGCGAGAGCGTGCTCCTAAATTTCTCATTCAGCGATATTTCATGCGAACCATAGCAAGCTGCCTTGGGCAATGATTGGTGGGAGTGCTTTGCTCAACGCATTGTCGGGGCCACGTGCGAGTTATTTGGGTCCTAAGAAACTCACACCAACAGGGTGACGATTTCCATGGTTCATTATTGGACAAGTTGGGGTGCCTTCCTCCTCAGCCATGCCTTGGGTGATGATGTTCATAAGGGTGGCTTGAGAATGTGTATCTACTGTTTCTGCAAGATACACGAGCGTCATGCGGAGGTGATGACTCATTAAGGGGAATCCTGTCGATTTGGGAAGATGGTTGGGGCTTGTGTTGGGGTCTGAGTGGTCTGCTCAGTCATACCTCAAACATTGCAGATGTGGTTGGTGATGCTACCTGGCTGATCCTTCCATTAGTCATATGCTTGTCTCAAAGATCAGGTTGTGCATGTACAAAGGACAAACTAATCGAACAGAATTGAATGTTCGGGACGACGGTTTGGGCTTGTGTTGGGGTCTGAGTGGTCAGCTCAGTCATACCCCAAACAATGCAGATGTTGTTGGTGATGCTACATGGCTGATCCTTCCACTAGTCATATGCCTGTCTCAAAGATCAGGTCCCGCATGTAAAGGACAAACTAATCGAAAGATGGTGATACTGTGACGGGTCTCATTAAATCAGTGCCAGGGGTGACTTTCTCCTCGGTTATATCTCAAGCGAAGAATCCCCAGGTGGGTGAGCTCCACCTAGATGACCCTCACTTGTCCCTTTGGAGTTCTCCCTGTTGGTAGTGGAATTTTTTTGGTGCTGATGTAGGGGCCCCGTCTATATGCTTGGGTTGAATTCTCTCGCACAATTGCGGTTCCGTCTTCCAAGGGCTTGCTAAAAAGACGATGCGATACTAGACAGATATAACTTGGATGGGATGATGATAGATGAGCATGGTTGGTGTCCTGGTTCTTGGTTAAAAGTTTCTCAACGGTGGTTGAGTTCTTTTGAATGGTGGGATGTGGGGGGTGCGGCGGGACATAGGGCCTCCGTTCCTGTCATGACTCCTTTTCCTCAACGTCCCTGGAGCGTTGTGGGTTCGTCTGCTTAAAATCTGCCTCATGGCGGTTGAGTTCCTTCGGAAGGTGGGATGTGGGAGGCATGGCGGTGGGACGCTGTAATTCCTTTTCCTCACCGGTGGGATGTGGGGGGCATTGGAAAGAATGGGTTTTTGCCCAGTCTCATGCCGTGCCCGCCTTTTTCCTCACCTTTCATGGAGCGTTGCGGTTCGGGCTTGCTTAAAAGGCCACCTGTCGGTGGCGGAGTTCCTTGGATGGTGGGATGTGGGAGGCATGGTGGGTTGGTGTTCCTTTGTCGTCCCTCGACGCTCCTGCCCTTCCCTCGCCTTCTCTAGAGCAGTGCGGCTTGGCTTGCTTAAAAGCCGCCTCAGGGTGGTTGAGTTGCTGCGGATGGTGGGATGTGGGAGGCGCGGCGGGATTGGGTTTTTGCCCCGTCCCCTGACGTGCCTGCCTTTTCCTCCCCGTCTGTGGAGCATTGCGGGCTGGGTGCTTAAATACCGCCTCACGGTTTGTGGGATCCTGTGGATGGTGGGATGTGGGCGGCGCGGCGGGACATAGGACCCCCGTACCTACCATGACTCCTTTTCCTCGACGTCTCTTGAGCGTTGCTGGTTCGTCTGCTTAAAAGCTGCCTCATGGCGGTTGAGTTCCTACGGAATGTGAGATGTGGGAGGCACGGCGGGATGGGGGTTTCCCTCCTCATCCCCTGACGTTCCTACCTTTTTCCTCACTGGTGGGATGTGGGGGGTATGGGCGGGATTGGGTTGTTTCCCCGTCCTGTCGTACCCACCTTTTTCCTCACCTTTCATGGAGCGTTGCGGGTCGGGCTATGCTTAAAAGCCACCGAGTGTGGTTGAGTTCTTGCAGATGTTGGGATGTGGGAGGCATGGTGGGATTGGGTTCCTTTGTCGTCCTTTGCTGTACCTGCCTTTTCCTCACCTTCTCTGGAGCGTTGTGGGATTTTGGTAGTGGTTCAAGCGCGAAACTGTCGGTATCACCAGGATGAGAGACCGTGCTCCTAAATTTCCCATTCAGTGATATTCCATGCGAACCGTAGCAAGCTTCCTTGGGCAGTGATTTGCGGGAGTGCTTTGCCAAACGCATTGTCGGGGCCACCTGTGAGTTATTTGGGTCCTGAGAAACTCACACCACCAGGCAAACGGTTGCCATGGTTCATTATTGGACAAGTTGGGGTGCCTTCCTCCTCAGTCATGCCTTGGGTGATGATGTTCATAAGGGCGGCTTGAGAATGTGTATCTACTGTTTCTGCAAGATACACGAGCGTCATGCGGAGGTGATGACTCATTAACCGGGATCTTGTGGATTCGTGGGAAGTGATCGGTTTGGCTATTCTCATCGGTGCTGGGTAAAGGAAGGAATGAATGCTGAGACCTCGTCGATGATGATTCATTCTTGTCTCTGGAATAAAAGAAGTGTTGGAAGTCGGATCTATTTTTTCGGTGCGGTGTACTTGAGCATCATTGGGAGGTGAAGACTCTTTACAGGGAGATCCTATAAAATGTTGGGTAGTCCGATCCTAAATGATCAGGTTTCGGGCAGGAAATTCTTATGAATGATGAGCGAAGATCGAATGTTGTGACCCCATCGCATGTTAGTGCATGGTGGTGATGTGTGGCCCTTGATAGTCCCTCGGTTGCGTGTTTCCCAAAGGTTTGTTCCCACATTGCATGAAATTTACATCTGGGCACTTAGATTCCGCATGCATCATGTCGGTGAGGGCTCTGTTTGTAGTTTATGAAGTGATTGATCGAAATTGGGTATACT
>CAUJRU010002727.1:52500-67000 GCA_963277665.1 Viscum album
GAGAAAAGCGATGACAATGAGTCGTGGTTTGTCCCCTGCCAGGTCCTGCGGACTGACAATCGCGTCTAAACAGTTCCCTCCGAGCGAGACTATTTGAAGTGGACTCGGGGCTTCGCTTGTGGGAAGCGGTGCACTTTGAAAGGAAAGACTTTGAGCTGGGGTTTGTAGCGAGTGAGACCCCAATGGCTGAGATTGAGAATGCCATCCAAGTGGGATGATTCGGCGCGGGCTTGGGGTTTGCAATCAGCCTATGGAAAGGCATTGAGCTGGGGTTTGTCATATGTTGTCGTTTCCTGTATGTAAGGACAATCACCAAAATAAAATTCAATTCTTGCGTGAGGACGGACTTGGGACATGGGTTTTGTCATGTCCCCGGTGATGGACGATACGTCGGACGGATGCCACGACGTGTGGGTGGCCTTCCTGCGCTTAAGGGGTCACGTCGGTGGTCATTCCTACGTTTTCATAGGTTTTTCAGTGCCACACGTGTGGTCTTTCATGCGCTGCGCTGCCCTCTGGGACGTCTAAACCCCTCAGTATGTCTCCTCGTCACTGTTGATGTTTCCTGGTGGGATAGCTGGAAATGCATAAATGTCTCTTCAGGGGGGGGGGGGGAGTGGTCGGCGACCCCCCCCCCTGGGCGTGGGTCTTGTCCTGCGCGCCCAGATCCACCCAATGACATGCCCACGGACATGAAAAAATGGCCTCTAGACAATGCCATGAATGCTTGGTGATTCGTCCGGTGCTTGGGGCTTGTCTTGTCCGGGGTATTGCGCCATGAAAGCGATGACAATGAGCCGGGGTTCGTCACGTGTCAGGTCCTACGTACTGACAATCGCGTGGAGACAATGCCATCCGGGTGAGGCGATTTGAAGGGGCCTCGGGGCTTGTCTTGGTGGATGCGGTGTGCCTTAAAAGTAAAGACATGGAGGTGGTGGTTGGTGAAATGTTGTTGGGTCCTATATGTAACGACAATCACCACCTGATGAGAATTCATTTCATGCGTGAGGACCCGCTGTGGACATGGGGCATGTCTTCTCGGCGGTGATCGACGATACGCGGGACGGATGCCATGACGTGTCGGCGGCCTTCAAGTGCCTAAGGGGTCACGTCGGTGGTCGTTCCTATGGTTTCATAGCTCTTTTAGGGCAACACGTGTTGTCTTTCATGCGCTGCACTGACCTCTGGGATGTCTAAACCCCTCAGTATGTCTCCTCGTCACTGATGATGTTTCCTGGTGGGATAGCTGGAAATGCATAAATGTCTCTTTAGGGGGGGAGTGGTCGGCGACCCCCCCTGGGCGTGGGTCTTGTCCTGCGTGCCCAGAGCCACCCAATGACATGCCCACGGACATGGAAAAATGGCCTCTAGACAATCCCATGAATGCTTGATGATTCGTCCGGTGCTTGGGGCTTGTCTTGTCCGGGGTAGTGCGCCATCAAAGCTTTGAAAATGAGTCGGGGTTCGTCGCGTGTCAGGTCCTACGTACTGACAACCGCGTGGAGACAATTCCATCCGAGTGAGACGATTTGAAGGGGCATCGGGGCTTGCATTGGTGGATGCGGGGTGCCTTGAAAGGAAGGACGCCGAGCTGGGGTTTGCCATATCTTGTTGGGTCCGGTATGTAACGTCCATGACCACCTAAATAGAATTCGTTTCATGCGTGAGGACCCGCTCTGGACATGGGGTTGTCTTCTCGGCGGTGGTCGACGACACGCGGGACGGATGCCATGACGTGCCGGCGGCCTTCATGTGCCTAAGGGGTCACGTCGGTGGCCGTTCCTATGGTTTCATAGCTCTTTTAGGGCAACTCGCGTTGTCTTTCATGAGCTGGGGTGCCCTCTGGGTGGTCTAAACCACTCAGTATGTCTCCTCGTCAGTGCTGATGTTTCCTGGTGGGATAGCTGTAAATGCATAAATGTCTCTTTAGGGGGGGAGTGGTCGGCGACCCCCCCTGGGCGTGGGTCTTGTCCTGCGTGCCTCGAGCCACCCAGTGACATGCCCACGGACATGGAAAAATGGCCTCTAGACAATTCCATCAATGCGTGATGATTCGTCCGGTGCTTGGGGCTTGTCTTCTCCGGGGTAGTGCGCCTTAAAAGCTTTGACAATGAGCCGGGGTTCGTCGCGTGTGAGGTCCTACGTACCGACAATCGCGTGGAGACAATGCCATCCGAGTGAGACGATTTGAAGGGGCCTCGAGGCTTGTCTTGGTGGATGCGGGGTGCCTTGAAAGGAAGGACGTCGAGCTGGGGTTTGTCATATGTTGTTGGGTTCGGTATGTAACGACACCGACCACCTAAAGAGAATTCATTTCATGCGTGAGGACCCGCTCTGGACATGGGGTCTGTCTTCTCGGCGGTGGTCGACGATACGCGGGAAGGATGCCATGACGTGTCGGCGGCCTTCACGTGCCTAAGGGGTCACGTCGGTTGCCGTTCCTATGGTTTCATAGCTCTTTTAGGGCAACACGTGTTGTCTTTCATGCGCTGCGGTTCCCTCTGGGTGGTCTAAACCACTCAGTATGTCTCCTCGTCAGTGCTGATGTTTCCTGGTGGGAGAGCTGGAAATGCAGAAATGTCTCTTTAGGGGGGGAGTGGTCGGCGACCCCCCCTGGGCGTGGGTCTTGTCCTGCGTGCCCAGAGCCACCCAGTGACATGCCCACAGACATGGAAAAATGGCCTCTAGATGATTCCTCCTGTGCTTGGGGCTTGTCTTGCCCGCGGTAGTGCCCCATAAAAGCGATGACAATGAGACGGGGTTCGTCGCGTGTCAGGTCCGACGAACTGACAATCGCGTGGAGACAAAGCCATCCGAGTGAGACGATTTGAAGTGGCCTCGGGGCATGTCTTGGTGGATGCGACGTGCCTTGAAAGGAAGGACGTCGAGGTGGGGTTTTTCATATGTTGTTGGGTCCTGTATGTAATTACAATTACCACCTAAAGAGAATTCTTTTCATGAGTGAGGACCCGCTCTGGACATGGGGCGTGTCTTCTCGGCGGTGATCGACGATACGCGGGATGGATGCCATGACTTGTCGGTGGCCTTCATGTGCATAAGGGGTCACGTCGGTGGCCCTTCCTATGGTTTCATAGCTCTTTTAGGGCAACACGTGTTGTCTTTCATGCGCTGCGGTGCCCTCAGGGTGGTCTAAACCCATCAGTATGTCTCCTCGTCAGTGTTGATGTTTCCTGGTGGGATAGCTGGAAATGCATAAATGTCTCTTTAGGGGGGGAGTGGTCGGCGACCCCCCTGGGCGTGGGTCTTGTCCTGCGTGCCTAGAGCCACCCAATGACATGCCCAGTGACATGGAAAATGGCATCGACGCAATGCCCTGAATTCCTGATGATTCTTCCCGTGCTAGGGTCTTGTCTTGCCCGAGGTGGTGCGCCATAAAACCGATGACAATGAGATGGGTGGGGTTTGTCGCCTGTGAGATCCTACGGACTGACAATCGCGTCCAGACAATGGAATCCTAGTGAGGCGATTTGAAGGGGCCTCGGGGCCCGTCTTGGTGCGTGCGGCGTGCCTTGAAAGGAAGGACGTTGAGGTGGGGTTTGTCATATGTTGTTGTGTCCGGTATGTAAAGACAATGACCACCTAAAGAGAATTCATTTCATGCGTGAGGACCCGCTCTGGACATGGGTCCTGTCTCCTCGGCGGTGTTGGACGATACGCGGGACGGATGCCATGACGTGTCGGCGGCCTTCATGTGCCTAAGGGGCCACGTCGGTGTCCCTTCCTATGGTTTCATAGCCCTTTTAGGGCAACACGTGTTGCCTTTCATGCGCTGCGGTTCCCTCTGGGTGGTCTAAACCACTCAGTATGTCTCCTCGTCAGTGTTGATGTTTCCTGGTGGAATAGCTGGAAATGCATAAATGTCTCTTTAGGGGGGGAGTGGTCGGCGACCCCCCCTGGGCGTGGGTCTTGTCCTGCGTGCCGAGAGCCACCCACAGACATGCCCAGTGACATGGAAAATGGCATCGACGCAATGCCATGAATTCCTGATGATTCGTCCCGTGCTTGGGGCTTGTCTTGCCCGAGGTAGTGCGCCCTAAAAACGATGGCAATGAGACGGGGTTTGTCGCATGTGCGATCCTGCGGACTGACAGTCGCGTCCAGACAATGGCATCCGAGTGAGACGATTTGAAGGGGCCTCAGGGCCCGTCTTGGTGCATGCGGCGTGCCTTGAAAGGAAGGACGTCGAGGTGGGGTTTTTCATATGTTGTCGTGTCCCGTATGTAATGACAATGACCACCTAAAGAGAATTCATTTCATGCGCGAGGACCCGCTCTGGACATGGGGCCTGTCTTCTCGGCGGCGTTGGATGCTACCCGCGACGAATGCTACTACGTGTCGGCGGCCTTGATGTGCCTAAGGGGTCACATCAGTGGCTGTTCCTATGGTTTCATATCTCTTTTAGGGCAACACGTGTTGTCTTTCATGCGCTGTGGTGCCCACAGGGTTGTCTAAACCCATCAGTATGTCTCCTCGTCAGTGCTGATGTTTCCTGGTGGGACAGCTGGAAATGCATAAATGTCTCTTTAGGGGGGGAGTGGTCGGCGACCCCCCCTGGGCGTGGGTCTTGTCCTGCGTGCCCAGAGCCACCCAGTGACATGCCCACGGACATGGAAAAACAGCCTCCGGACAAAGCAAAGACAGCTTGATGATTCGTCCGGTGCTTGGGGCTTGTCTTGTTCGAGGTAGTGCGCCATAAAAGTGATGACAATGAGCCGGGTTTCGTCGCGTGTCAGGTCCTCCGTACTGACAATCAGGTGGAGACAACGCCATCCGGGTGAGAGGATTTGAAGGGGCCTCAGGGCTTGCCTTGGTGGATGCGGTGTGCCTTGAATGGAAGGACAATGAGGTGGGGTTTGTCATATGTTGTTGGGTCCGGTATGTAATGACAATGACCGCCTAAAGAGAATTCCTTTCATGCGTGGGGACCCGCTCTGGACATGGGGCGTGTCTTCGCTGCGGTGATGGACGATACGTGGGACGGATGCCATGACGTGTCGGCGGCCTTCATGTGCCTAAGGGGCCACGTCGGTGGCCCTTCCTATGGTTTCATAGCTCTTTTAGGGCAACACGTGTTGCCTTTCATGCGCTGCCCTGCCCTCAGGGTGGTCTAAACCCATCAGTATGTCTCCTCGTCGGTGTTGATGTTTCCTGGTGGAATAGCTGGAAATGCATAAATGTCTCTTTAGGGGGGGAGTGGTCGGCGACCCCCCCGGGCGTGGGTCTTGTCCTGCGTGCCTAGAGCCACCCAATGTGATGCCCATTGACATGCAAAATGACATCGACTTAATGCCATGAATGCCTGATGATTCGTCCCGTGCTTGGGGCTTGTCTTGCCCGAGGTAGTGCGCCATAAAAACGATGACAATGGGATGGTGTTTGTGGCCTTCGAGATCCTGCGGACTGACAGTCGCGTTCAGACAATGGCATCCGAGTGAGACGATTTGAAGGGGTCTCGGGGCCCGTCTTGGTGCATGCGGCGTTTCTTGAAAGGAAGGACGTCGAGGTGGGGTTTGTCACATGTTGTTGTGTTCGGAATGTAAAGACAATGACCGCCTAAAGATAATTCATTTCATGCGCGGGGACCCGCTCTGGACATGGGTCCTGTCTTCTCGGCGGTGTTGGATGATACCCGGGACGGATGCCATGACGTGTCGGCGGCCTTCATGTGCCTAAGGGGTCACTTTGGTGGCTGTTCGTATGGATTCGTAGCTCTTTTAGGGCAACACGTGCTGTCCTTCATGCGTTGTGGTGCCCATTGGGTTGTCTGAACCCATCAGTATGTGTCCTCGTCAGTGCTGATGTTTCCTGGTGGGACAGCTGGAAATGCATAAATGTCTCTTTAGGGGGGGAGTGGTCGGCGACCCCCCCTGGGCGTGGGTCTTGTCCTGCGTGCCCAGAGCCACCCAGTGACATGCCCACGAACATGGAAAAACGACCTCCAGACAAATCCATGAAAGCTTGATTATTCGTACGGTGCTTGGGGCTTGTCTTGTCTGAGGTAATGCGTCATAAAAGTGATGACAATGAGCCGGGGTGCGTCGCGTGTCAGGTCCGACGTACTGACAATCACGTGGAGACAACGCCATCCGAGTGGGACGATTTGAAGGGGCCTCGGGGCTTGCCTTGGTGGATGCGGTGTGCCTTGCAAGGAAGGACGACGTGGTGGGGTTTGTCATATGTTGTTGGGTACGGTATGTATTGACAATGACCGCCTAAAGATAATTCCTTTGAGGCGTGAGGACCAGCTCTGGACATGGGGCGTGTCTTCTCTGCGGTGATGGACGAGACGCGGGGCGGATGCCATGACGTGTCGGCGGCCTTCATGTGCCTAAGGGGTCACGTCGGTGGCCCTTCCTATGGTTTCATAGCTCTTTTAGGGCAACCCGTGTTGTCTTTCATGCACTGCGGTGCCCTTAGGGTGGTCTAAACCCATCAGTATGTCTCCTCGTCACTGTTGATGTTTCCTGGTGGTATAGCTGGAAATGCATAAATGTCTCTTTAGGGGGGGAGTGGTCGGCGACCCCCCCTGGGCGTGGGTCTTGTCCTGCGTGCCTAGAGCCACCCAATGACATGCCGAGTGACATGGAAAATGGCATCGACGCAGTGCCATGAATTCCTGATGATTCGTCTCGTGCTTGGGGCTTGTCTTGCCCGAGGTAGTGCGCCCTAAAAACGATGACAATGAGATGGGGTTTGTCGCATGTGTGATCCTGCGGACTGACAGTCTTGTCCAGACAATGGCATCCGAGTGAGACGATTTGAAGGGGCCTCGAGGCCCGTCTTGGTGCGTGTGGCGTGCCTTGAAAGGAAGGACGTTGCGGTGGGGTTTGTCATCTGTTGTCGTGTCCCGTATGTAATGACAATGACCACCTAAAGAGAATTCATTTCATGCGTGAGGACCCTCTCTGGACATGGGGCCTGTCTTCTCGGCGGTGTTGGACGCTACCCGGGATGAATGCTACTACGTGTCGGCGGCCTTCATGTGCCTAAGGGGTCACATCGGTGGCTGTTCCTACGGTTTCATATATCTTTCAGGGCAACACGTGTTGACTTTCATGCGCTGTGGTGCCCACAGGGTTGTCTAAACCCTCCAGTATGTCTCCTCGTCAGTGCTGATGTTTCCTGGTGGGACAGCTGGAAAGGCATAAATGTCTCTTTAGGGGGGGAGTGGTCGGCGACCCCCCCTGGGCGTGGGTCTTGTCCTGCGTGCCCAGAGCCACCTAGTGACATGCCCACGGACATGGAAAAATGGCCTCCAGACAAATCCATGAAAGCTTGAGGATTCATACGGTGCTTGGGGCTTGTCTTGTATGAGGTAATGCGCCATAAAAGTGATGACAATGAGCCGGGGTGCGTCGCGTGTCAGGTCCGACGTACTGACAATCACGTGGAGACAACGCCACCCGAGTGGGACGATTTGAAGGGGCATCGGGGCTTGCCTTGGAGGATGCGGTGTGCCTTGCAAGGAAGGACGACGTGGTGGGGTTTGTCATATGTTGTTGGGTACGGTATGTAATGACAATGACCGCCTAAAGATAATTCATTTCATGCGTGAGGACCCGCTCTGGACATGGGGCGTGTCTTCTCTGCGGTGATGGACGAGACGCGGGACGGATGTCATGACGTGTCGGCGGCCTTCATGTGCCTAAGGGGTCACGTCGGTGGCCCTTCCTATGGTTTCATAGCTCTTTTAGGGCAACCCGTGTTGTCTTTCATGCACTGCGGTGCCCTTAGGGTGGTCTAAACCCCTCAGTATGTCTCCTCGTCACTTTTGATGTTTCCTGGTGGAATAGCTGGAAATGCATAAATGTCTCTTTAGGGGGGGAGTGGTCGGCGACCCCCCCTGGGCGTGGGTCTTGTCCTGCGTGCCTAGAGCCACCCAATGACATGCCCAGGGACATGGAAAATGGCATCGACGCAATGCCATGAATTCTTGATGATTCGTCCCGTGCTTGGGGCTTGTCTTTCCCGAGGTAGTGCGCCCTAAAAACGATGACAATGAGATGGGTTTTGTCGCATGTGTGATCTTGCGGGCTGACAGTCGTTTCCAGACAAAGGCATCCGAGTGAGACGATTTGAAGGGGCCTCGAGGCCCGTCTTGGTGCCTGCGGTGTGCCTTGAAAGGAAGGACGTTGAGGTGTGGTTATTCATGTGTTTTCGTGTCCCGTATGTAATGATAATGACCACCTAAAGAGAATTCATTTCATGCGTGAGGACCCTCTCTGGACATGGGGCCTGTCTTCTCGGCGGTGTTGGACGCTACCCGGGATGGATGCTAGTACGTGATGGCGGCCTTGATGTGCCTAAGGGGTCACATTGGTGGCTATTCCTATGGTTTCATATCTCTTTTAGGGCAACACGTGTTGTCTTTCATGCGCTGTGGTGCCCACAGGGTTGTCTGAACCCATCAGTATGTCTCCTCGTCAGTGCTGATGTTTCCTGGTGGGACAGCTGGAAATGCATAAATGTCTCTTTAGGGGGGGAGTGGTCGGCGACCCCCCCTGGGCGTGGGTCTTGTCCTGTGTGCCCAGAGCCACCCAGTGACATGCCCACGGACATGGAAAAACGGCCTCCAGACGAATCCATGAAAGCCTGATGATTCGTACGGTGCTTGGGGCTTGTCTTGTCTGAGGTAATGCGCCATAAAAGTGATGACAATGAGCTGGGGTGCGTCGCGTGTCAGACCCACGCCGAGTGACGTGGAAAATGGCATCGACGCAATGCCAAGAATTCCTGATGATTCGTCCCGTGCTTCGGGCTTGTCTTGCCCGAGGTAGTGCGCCATAAAAACGATGACAATGAGATGGGGTTTGTCGCGTGTGTGAGGTCCGACGTACTGACGATCACGTGGAGACAACGGCATCCGAGTGAGACGATTTGAAGGGGCCTCGGGGCTTGCCTTGGTGGATGCGGTGTGCCTTGCAAGGAAGGACGATGTGGTGGGGTTTGTCATATGTTGTTGGGTACGGTATGTATTGACAATGACCACCTAAAGATAATTCCTTTGAGGCGTGAGGACTCGCTCTGGACATGGGGCGCGTCTTCTCTGCGGTGATGGACGAGACGCGGGACGGATGCCATGACGTGTCGGCGGCCTTCATGTGCCTAAGGGGTCACGTCGGTGGCCCTTCCTATGGTTTCATAGCTCTTTTAGGGCAACCCGTGTTGTCTTTCATGCACTGCGGTGCCCTTAGGGTGGTCTAAACCCATCAGTATGTCTCCTCGTCACTGTTGATGTTTCCTGGTGGTATAGCTGGAAATGCATAAATGTCTCTTTAGGGGGGGAGTGGTCGGCGACCCCCCCTGGGCGTGGGTCTTGTCCTGCGTGCCTAGAGCCACCCACTGACATGCCGAGTGACATGGAAAATGGCATCGACGCAGTGCCATGAATTTCTGATGATTCGTCCCGTGCTTGGGGCTTGTCTTGCCCGAGGTAGTGCGCCCTAAAAACGATGACAATGAGATGGGGTTTGTCGCATGTGTGATCCTGCGGACTGACAGTCGTGTCCAGACAATGGCATCCGAGTGAGACGATTTGAAGGGGCCTCGAGGCCCGTCTTGGTGCGTGTGGCGTGCCTTGAAAGGAAGGACGTTGCGGTGGGGTTTGTCATCTGTTGTCGTGTCCCGTATGTAATGACAATGACCACCTAAAGAGAATTCATTTCATGCGTGAGGACCCTCTCTGGACATGGGGCCTGTCTTCTCGGCGGTGTTGGACGCTACCCGGGATGAATGCTACTACGTGTCGGCGGCCTTCATGTGCCTAAGGGGTCACATCGGTGGCTGTTCCTAGGGTTTCATATATCTTTTAGGGCAACACGTGTTGTCTTTCATGCGCTGTGGTGCCCACAGGGTTGTCTAAACCCGTTAGTATGTCTCCTCGTCAGTGCTGATGTTTCCTGGTGGGACAGCTGAAAATGCATAAATGTCTCTTTAGGGGGGGAGTGGTCGGCGACCCCCCCTGGGCGTGGGTCTTGTCCTGCGTGCCCAGAGCCACCTAGTGACATGCCCACGGACATGGAAAAATGGCCTCCAGACAAATCCATGAAAGCTTGAGGATTCATACGGTGCTTGGGGCTTGTCTTGTCTGAGGTAATGCGCCATAAAAGTGATGACAATGAGCCGGGGTGCGTCGCGTGTCAGGTCCGACGTACTGACAATCACGTGGAGACAACGCCACCCGAGTGGGACGATTTGAAGGGGCATCGGGGCTTGCCTTGGAGGATGCGGTGTGCCTTGCAAGGAAGGACGACGTGGTGGGGTTTGTCATATGTTGTTGGGTACGGTATGTAATGACAATGACCGCCTCAAGATAATTCCTTTCATGCGTGAGGACCCGCTCTGGACATGGGGCGTGTCTTCTCTGCGGTGATGGACGAGACGCGGGACGGATGCCATGACGTGTCGGCGGCCTTCATGTGCCTAAGGGGTCACGTCGGTGGCCCTTCCTATGGTTTCATAGCTCTTTTAGGGCAACCCGTGTTGTCTTTCATGCACTGCGGTGCCCTTAGGGTGGTCTAAACCCATCAGTATGTCTCCTCGTCACTGTTGATGTTTCCTGGTGGAATAGCTGGAAATGCATAAATGTCTCTTTAGGGGGGGGAGTGGTCGGCGACCCCCCCTGGGCGTGGGTCTTGTCCTGCGTGCCTAGAGCCACCCGATGACGTGCCCAGTGACATGGAAAATGGCATGGACGCAATGCCATGAATTCTCGATGATTCGTCCCGTGCTTGGGGCTTGTCTTTCCCGAGGTAGTGCGCCCTAAAAACGATGACAATGAGATGGGTTTTGTCGCATGTGTGATCTTGCGGGCTGACAGTCGTTTCCAGACAAAGGCATCCGAGTGAGACGATTTGAAGGGGCCTCGAGGCCCGTCTTGGTGCATGCGGTGTGCCTTGAAAGGAAGGACGTTGAGGTGTGGTTATTCATGTGTTTTCGTGTCCCGTATGTAATGATAATGACCACCTAAAGAGAATTCATTTCATGCGTGAGGACCCTCTCTGGACATGGGGCCTGTCTTCTCGGCGGTGTTGGACGCTACCCGGGATGGATGCTAGTACGTGATGGCGGCCTTGATGTGCCTAAGGGGTCACATTGGTGGCTATTCCTATGGTTTCATATCTCTTTTAGGGCAACACGTGTTGTCTTTCATGCGCTGTGGTGCCCACAGGGTTGTCTGAACCCATCAGTATGTCTCCTCGTCAGTGCTGATGTTTCCTGGTGGGACAGCTGGAAATGCATAAATGTCTCTTTAGGGGGGGAGTGGTCGGCGACCCCCCCTGGGCGTGGGTCTTGTCCTGTGTGCCCAGAGCCACCCAGTGACATGCCCACAGACATGGAAAAACGGCCTCCAGACGAATCCATGAAAGCCTGATGATTCGTACGGTGCTTGGGGCTTGTCTTTTCTGAGGTAATGCGCCATAAAAGTGATGACAATGAGCTGGGGTGCGTCGCGTGTCAGACCCACGCCGAGTGACGTGGAAAATGGCATCGACGCAATGCCAAGAATTCCTGATGATTCGTCCCGTGCTTCGGGCTTGTCTTGCCTGAGGTAGTGCGCCATAAAAACGATGACAATGAGATGGGGTTTGTCGCGTGTGTGAGGTCCGACGTACTGACGATCACGTGGAGACAACGGCATCCGAGTGAGACGATTTGAAGGGGCCTCGGGGCTTGCCTTGGTGGATGCGGTGTGCCTTGCAAGGAAGGACGATGTGGTGGGGTTTGTCATATGTTGTTGGGTACGGTATGTATTGACAATGACCACCTAAAGATAATTCCTTTGAGGCGTGAGGACTCGCTCTGGACATGGGGCGCGTCTTCTCTGCGGTGATGGACGAGACGCGGGACGGATGCCATGACGTGTCGGCGGCCTTCATGTGCCTAAGGGGTCACGTCGGTGGCCCTTCCTATGGTTTCATAGCTCTTTTAGGGCAACCCGTGTTGTCTTTCATGCACTGCGGTGCCCTTAGGGTGGTCTAAACCCATCAGTATGTCTCCTCGTCACTGTTGATGTTTCCTGGTGGTATAGCTGGAAATGCATAAATGTCTCTTTAGGGGGGGAGTGGTCGGCGACCCCCCCTGGGCGTGGGTCTTGTCCTGCGTGCCTAGAGCCACCCACTGACATGCCGAGTGACATGGAAAATGGCATCGACGCAGTGCCATGAATTTCTGATGATTCGTCCCGTGCTTGGGGCTTGTCTTGCCCGAGGTAGTGCGCCCTAAAAACGATGACAATGAGATGGGGTTTGTCGCATGTGTGATCCTGCGGACTGACAGTCGTGTCCAGACAATGGCATCCGAGTGAGACGATTTGAAGGGGCCTCGAGGCCCGTCTTGGTGCGTGTGGCGTGCCTTGAAAGGAAGGACGTTGCGGTGGGGTTTGTCATCTGTTGTCGTGTCCCGTATGTAATGACAATGACCACCTAAAGAGAATTCATTTCATGCGTGAGGACCCTCTCTGGACATGGGGCCTGTCTTCTCGGCGGTGTTGGACGCTACCCGGGATGAATGCTACTACGTGTCGGCGGCCTTCATGTGCCTAAGGGGTCACATCGGTGGCTGTTCCTATGGTTTCATATATCTTTTAGGGCAACACGTGTTGTCTTTCATGCGCTGTGGTGCCCACAGGGTTGTCTAAACCCGTTAGTATGTCTCCTCGTCAGTGCTGATGTTTCCTGGTGGGACAGCTGAAAATGCATAAATGTCTCTTTAGGGGGGGAGTGGTCGGCGACCCCCCCTGGGCGTGGGTCTTGTCCTGCGTGCCCAGAGCCACCTAGTGACATGCCCACGGACATGGAAAAATGGCCTCCAGACAAATCCATGAAAGCTTGAGGATTCATACGGTGCTTGGGGCTTGTCTTGTCTGAGGTAATGCGCCATAAAAGTGATGACAATGAGCCGGGGTGCGTCGCGTGTCAGGTCCGACGTACTGACAATCACGTGGAGACAACGCCACCCGAGTGGGACGATTTGAAGGGGCATCGGGGCTTGCCTTGGAGGATGCGGTGTGCCTTGCAAGGAAGGACGACGTGGTGGGGTTTGTCATATGTTGTTGGGTACGGTATGTAATGACAATGACCGCCTCAAGATAATTCCTTTCATGCGTGAGGACCCGCTCTGGACATGGGGCGTGTCTTCTCTGCGGTGATGGACGAGACGCGGGACGGATGCCATGACGTGTCGGCGGCCTTCATGTGCCTAAGGGGTCACGTAGGTGGCCCTTCCTATGGTTTCATAGCTCTTTTAGGGCAACCCGTGTTGTCTTTCATGCACTGCGGTGCCCTTAGGGTGGTCTAAACCCATCAGTATGTCTCCTCGTCACTGTTGATGTTTCCTGGTGGAATAGCTGGAAATGCATAAATGTCTCTTTAGGGGGGGGAGTGGTCGGCGACCCCCCCTGGGCGTGGGTCTTGTCCTGCGTGCCTAGAGCCACCCGATGACGTGCCCAGTGACATGGAAAATGGCATGGACGCAATGCCATGAATTCTCGATGATTCGTCCCGTGCTTGGGGCTTGTCTTTCCCGAGGTAGTGCGCCCTAAAAACGATGACAACGAGATGGGGTTTGTCGCATGTGTGATCTTGCGGGCTGACAGTCGTTTCCAGACAATGGCATCCGAGTGAGACGATTTGAAGGGGCCTCGAGTCCCGTCTTGGTGCATGCGGCGTGCCTTGAAGGGAAGGACGTTGAGGTGGGGTCATACCTCAAACATTGCAGATGTGGTTGGTGATGCAACCTTGTTGATCCTTCCATTAGTCATATGCTTGTCTCAAAGATCAGGTTGTGCATGTACAATGGACAAACTAATCGAACGGAATTGAATGTTCGGGACGACGGTTTGGGCTTGTGTTGGGGTCTGAGTGGTGAGCTCAGTCATACCTCAAACAATGCAGATGTTGTTGGTGATTCTACATGTCTGATCCTTCCACTAGTCATATGCTTGTCTCAAAGATCAGGTCCTGCATGATCAGTTGTGTGGGTTGATGGTTGCGCTTATGCGATTGTGTGGGAGTGGTGGATGGTTGTCAAGATACCGCGGTCTCCCTTTTTTGGGAAGGGAACGTTGGTCTCGTTGGCTCTAGGGGGTTGGGTATATCAATCCTTCCCTTGTGTCATGCATAGCGGGCTTTCCCTGCCTTCATGTACTGCATTGTGATGCCTCTCGGGTTGCATCCCTCGAGGCGTCACGATCAGCTGTGTGGGTTGATGGTTGTGCTTACGCGATTGTGTGGGAGTGGTGGATGGTTGTCAAGATACTGCGGTCTCCCTTTTTTGGGAAGGGAACGTTGGTCTCGTTGGCACCCTCATCCGTAAGTGGGGGTTTAATTTCTCCTCGCTTTCATTTGGTCCTTGTGCATGTTTCCATGTGAATGATGGAACACGGTTTGGCTTGGTTGGATATCCGTTGAGAACACTAGTCATATGCTTGTCTCAAAGTTCAGTCTGTGCATGTACAGGGACAAACTAATCGAAGATG
>CAUJRU010002728.1:0-67000 GCA_963277665.1 Viscum album
TACTCTCATTGAGGCCACCATGCCTCCACAACACACAAACCAAGGGAATGGTCCATCCACAAATCACCTTCTCCTTACGATCCTTGATTCTCACCAGTCATTCCACAAACGTTGCATGGTTCTCAATATTCAACTCTCCCTATTAGAGGACATGGGAGTCATCATGTAGATACTAATAGAGCTAAGATACATGAAAGACGTTGTGGATCCTCTCCAACCATGGTGGTAACACTAGCTGATATGATACCCCGTCGACTCATCCCAACACCTCGAAGGGTCCGATGAACCTGGGAGAAAGCTTACTCCCCTGCCAAACCTCCACTACCCATGTTGAGGGAAAAATTCAAGAACACATGATCTTCAACCTCAAACTCCAATGAACTACTTCTATGATCGGAATATGACTCCTGCTAGTCCTGAGTCGCCTTCATCCTCTCAGGCACAAGATGAACCTTCTCTATTATGCTATGCACTACCTCTAGGCCATGAACACCTGACTCCCCAACCTCTATCCAACACACAGGTGAATGACATGACCTTCCATACAAGTATTAAAATGGTTCCATACCAATGTTAGAGTGATAGATATTGTTGTAGGCAAACTATACCAGAGGAAAGTGTCATACCCACGATCCTCCAAAGTCCAGAACACATGCCCAGAGCATATCCTCTAACATCTGGATGGTCCTCTCTGTCTGCCCATCCGTTTGAGGGTGGAAAGTAGTGATAAGGCATACATGGGTTCCAAAAGAATGTTGTAATGACTTTCAGACTCATGAAGTGAAGCATGTATCCCAATCCGAAATAATGGTTTTGGGAACTCTGTGCAGTTGCACAACTTCACCCATGTACTTCTATGCTAAGTCATCCACTACATTCAACTCCTTAACTGCTAAGAAGTGAGATGATTTCATGAATCGGTCCACTACTACCCAGATGGAATCACAACCCCCCTTAGCCCTGGGTAGTCTTGTGATGAAATCCATCGAGATGCCATCCCACTTCCAATCGGGAACGTCTAAGGGATGCAATAGACCGTCAGGAACACGATGTTCAAACTTCACCTACTGACACACGAGACACTTTTCCACAAACTCCACCACTACCTACTTTATTCTGTGCCACCAAAAATGACCTCTCAAGCCCCAGTACATTTTAAAAACTCCTAGGTGTACCACTAGGGATGATCTATAGAACTCACAGAGAACTCCTTTGTGAATTACCATTGGGACAAAAACCTTTTCATAGAATAACATCTAATTATGACCATCCTCTAACCATCCTTCCAGAGCATCACCCTAGCTAACATGATCATGCATCAATTTAGCCTCTAGGTATCCTCACTGAGGCTCCTCCTCCTACCATACCAAGGAAGACTGCATTGTCATCTAAAATAGAAAACCTCTACCATCCTCTACTCTCATGCCCATATGTAAAGCAACCAACTCCTCTATTTCCTTCCAAGAATCTGCTGACTCCCGAACCACATTCTTCTATGACTTCCTGATCAAGGCATTAGCCACCAAATTCCTCTTCCTGATGTGTAGGAGTTCTTGAAGTTGAGTCCTAATGAAACTCCATCCACCATCACTGCCAAAAGTTTAGGTCTCGCTGGGAGAAGACATACCTTAGGCTCTTGTGATCTGTGAAGACCATAAAGAGTTTCTCGATGAGGTAATGCTACCAAAACTTCAGCACAAACACAACCACTGTAATTTCCAGTTTGTGGGTGGAATAGTTATGTTCTTGAGGTAATAACTACCTAGACTCATAAGATATCACTCCATGTTGCTACATCAACACACACCCCAAGCCTAGACTGGAAGCATCACAAAACACTTTAAACATTACCCCTTTTCTGACAACCTCAACACCAGGGAACTGACTAGATTCCCTTTTAGATAACTAAAAGCTTCCTAGAAATTATCACTCTATACGAAAGCCTGGTCTTTTCTGGTCAATGCTGTCAAAGGTGCTACAACTTGAGAGAAGTCGGGCACAAACCTATGGTAGTAACCTGCCAGTCCCAAAAAACTATGAACCTCTACCACATTATTGGGTGCTTACCAAGAAAAAACTTCTTCAACCTTCTAAGGGTCCATTTCTATTCCCTGTTGGGACACCATGTATCCAAGGAAGTGAACCTCTCGTGTCCCGAACTTGCACTTGGAAAACTTCCTGTAGAGATGGTGGTGTTGGAGGACCTCCAAAAATGTCCTCAGATGCTCATCATGATCCTATTCTGATCTTGAGTAGATCAGGATGTTGTCGATGAACACAACCATGAACTGGTCCAGATACTCATGGAAAATAGAATTCATGAGCCCCATAAACATAGCTGGTGCATTTGTAATGCTGAATGGCATAACCACAAGCTCAAAGTGCCCATACCTGCATCTAAAAGTAGTATTTGGGATGTCACCCTCCTCAAACTCAACTGGTGATATCCAAACCAAAGGTCGATCTTAGAGAACCAACCTTCTCCCTTCAAATGGTCAAAAAGGTCATTGATCCTTTGGATGGGGTAATAGTTCTTGACCATCAACTGATTTAGTCTTCAGTAGTCTATGCACATCCTGATACCAATTTATTCCTTATTTGGAAACAAGACTGGTGCACCCCATGGAGATGTGATTGGTTAGATAAAACCCTTATTCATCAGATCATCTACCTGAATCTGAAACTTCTACAACTCAGAAGGCATCATCCAATAGGTAGCCATCAAAATCAGATAGGCACCGTGTTTTAAGTTTATCCCGAACTCAACATCACATCGAGGGGATAGGGTCACAACCTCTTCAGAGAAGATGTATAGAAACTCACTGAAAATCCCCATAACTTCCACCATCTCTTAGTCTTATGATTCCACTGACAGCTCAGCTAATAAAGAAATAAGGGACTCCACAAGTCAACTGCCCTCTTGGAAACCATAATCGCTAACAAAAGATACAAACTGGACGCCCATAGCTAAGAACATGACCCTTATATAGAAGAATTCGATAACAACGTTCACAGAAAACAGCCAGTCGATACCTAGGATGACATCATATGGATGCATTTGTAGCATAAAAAGATCCCCTCTGGACTGATATGACCCCGACATCAATCTGCATCTTTAACAAACATCAAACAAGCTGGTCTGACCTCCAAATGGCATACTCAACACTAGGGGCATGAAGAGTCTCTCTACATCTAGGCCCAAGGAATGGGCTATACTAGGTGCAACAAAGGAGTGATAATCTCTTTAATCAAACAAGGAACATGCAAGAGTACTAAACAGACTGATCATACCTTGAACGACCTATGGCCCTACTAGAACTGCTGTCTCTGCGGCGTGAAACTACCCATGCCCAACTTCTCTATCACTCGGCTGTCAGATGCCTCCCTGACCATATCCTAGTTGAGGTCCTTAAGAAGATCACTAAGGTTAGCCTCCTTTAGCATCGTCTTCCCTCGGTGGAGCGAGTGCTCGCTACAGGAAGGGCTTGGCTGGAAACTGCTACTACTGAGGTGGGTGCTGAACTTTCCCACCCCCACTATACTGAACTCAGTCTGGACACTAATTCTGAAGATGACCATAGCTGCGATAGGTAAATCACCTCAGTTATAGGCCTGTAGAAAAAGGGAAAGGATCGAGGTATTGGAACTGGAACTGCTGAGGCCATCTCCCCACTAGCCAAAACCTAGAAGGCCCTGATGCTGGAGGCCTACTACTGACAACCCTCCCCTTTGATAAACTCAATTGGCTCCCCTCTTGAAGCATAAATCACAGCATGTGCATCTTCTCCACCACTTCATCCTTCTTCTGAACCTCCAAGTACGTCGGTAGAGTGAAGGGAGTGATAGTATACTGAAGAGAAGTTTAGAGTGCCTCCTCTAAGCGGCTTTCCCGCGACTCATCTGGAAAGATGTCCGGATAAAAATAAAGGAGATCCATGAAATTGATCCATAACTCCCTTACTGACATATTCCCTTGATGTAGGGAGAGAAACTCTTGCCTCTTTTTGGACTTCATCATGGAATAAAGGAATTCTGCTCGGAACCCCTTCTCAAGGTCAGTCCATGAAACCTCAGCTTTCTTCCTCTCCCCAAGATAAAGCATCCACCACTAATGCACCACCCCTCGCATCTAGATCATCACCAGAGGAACCTAGTACTTTTTTGAAGCCCAGATCAAGTTGAAAGTAATCACTAGCTTCTCGAGCCAGCTCTCCATATCCATGTCTAAGATGCTGCCCTCGTACTTTTTGAGAGTCTACCACTGGAAGGCATGAAGTGTAATCTACCACTGGTCATCCTCCTTTCGATCAGCCCTCCACTGATCAGCCAAATCAACCTGATTGTCCTTGACTTCCCATACTACTCATGGACATTGTTCGGGTGTCATTGCTGCAAGGTAAACAAGGAATGCCTAAGCCCGAGTAGTAAGGAATTTACTTAGGGTCTTCTTTATTATTTATTTTTGATTTTTTCCAAGAAACCCCAATTCAAGCAGGAACACAAGTCATTATGATTCATGAACCTTTCCTAGGGTCTCTACTCTATAATCAATGTAGCCTCACTTGGTCGTTCGGTAGGTCCAGAGTCCTTGCATCAGATCACAGGAGCCCCTAAAATCCCATGTCTTAGCTGGTATTCCATATCCTATTTTACACACCAAGATTGCCTAACACTGTTTCCCTACCATCCCATGCAACCCTCACTGTGCCTAACCCCGAACTCATTCCTATCTCTCAACCATCTTTCTCTGATACCATTCTATCACAACCTACCTTGTCCAAGATGAGGGAAGATACAACATACCTCCATACCCTTCCTTCTTCAAGTTGAAGGGGAGATAATGACCCCTGAGTCCCGCCTTCAATAGACCCCAGAGTAGTGACTAGAACCAAGGGTATATAACCACATGTAATATGGAAAGCATTACCCTTTTTATAGAACAAGATCGGGAGATAAGATGGTAAATCCCAAACAAATCCAAAAACTGAAAGTAAAAGTAAAGCCAAAAACCCTTTTCCCACATGCATGTTGAAAATAAAGTGATACAAAGTACAAGAAAACTCTGAAAGAAAGTACTAAAAGAAGAAAATCAGCAATGAAAACTGTCCCGACGCTCGAGCAAGTAAGGTCTGACATTGTTCTCAAAGTCCTCATAGAAACCTAAAAGCAATTTTATATATGTAGGGCGAGTATACAGGCATAACAGTAGGGAAACCAAAATCTCTCATGCATAAGTGGGAAGCTATTCTAATGCCCCATGAGAAAATAGAGGTAACCAAAACACCTAGAAAGGAAAACTATCCACCCATCCTCACTAAGTCACCCTCCCCAAATAACACAAGTCAGGTAAAATAATAGTAATAACACATCGATATTCGAGTACCCCATACCGCTTTCCCATTGGTTATTTAAAACATCCTATGCATTAGACCTCCCCCACAGATTTCACTGTAGTCCCACTACTATACCCTACCCATACACACCTGGGCCACCACAACCATGTATCCTTCCCATAGACACTTGGGCCACTACAACCACACTTAATCATGCCTGTAGACACCTGGGCCACAACAACCACCGCCACGCTCAAAGACACCTAGGCCAGAACAACCATTGCCACGCCTAAAGACACCTAGGCCAGAACAACCACCTCCATGCCCGAATACACTTAGGCCTCATCCCTAAGATGCTTGGGAAACAAACCTACCCACACACACACCTGATCCAATCCACCACAACACACCCTACCTGAAGAGTCTTGGGCCATAATGAACCTTAGGCCATCATAGCCTACCCAAAGAGTCTTGGGCTACCTGGAGAGGGATCAGAAAGGAGCTAATAACTATCTACTCATAGGAATGTTGGGAAAAACACCCTCCCCCATGAAATGGGGGTGTTTGGCACGACGTGCTCAACATGGGTGGGGTGAGTATAAGAAACACAAGAACTAAATTTTATACATATAGGTAATCAAGAAATCATACCAACCTAAGGGTCTTAGAACCAACAACCATACCATACACAACCACTCTTGATGCTATCCCTACATGCACAAGTATACAACATCCACAACCAGAGCACAACCCAGTTCTGGAAAATAGTTCCCCATTTTACCCATTCTCTTTATCATGTTCAGGTGATTCCATTTAAATATTTCTTCTCTAATAGGAAACTAATAGGCATAAGCATAAGCCAAAGCAACAACTTAAATAAAATATCCAAGTAGGCATTCAGGCATTCACTCCTAGTTCGCTTGTAAGTAACAACATCAAAAGAAGATCTGTAAGATCCCTCGAAGTACTGGAACCAAACCAAGCTCCAACTTATCGAGTCTAGAACATTTACCGTTGTCTCCACATGACCTTAGATTAAAAAACCAACAACCTCTCAACCAAAGATTCCATCCCCCTCTACGTCACCCCACAAACATTAAACAAAAAAACCATTCATATCTCCAAAACAGAGAAAGGATGTTTTCAAATTTAGCCAAAACCATTCATTAAGTTCTTTCTTTCTATTTGGTTAACCGAGGTGATTACACAAGGTTTCTTATTCATAAATCATCCTTTTAATAAACCAAGTTTACATGATTAATCAATTTACATGTTACATTCATTTAGTCACAAGATTATCTAGAAAAACAGAGCTTCATTGGTGCGCAAGAAAGGACCACCAACGACCATGATTTTTAGTGGAAATGATCCCATACAATTCACAACATAAAAACAAAGGTAAAATACAACAATATCATCATCTATCCCACCCTTCATTCATTAAAAGTATGTTTATTATCTTAGTTAAAGTTGGTTTCATCTACATCTTGGGGGAATATCATCATATGTGCCCTACATGATGCACAGTAAAGAGTTACAAAGGAAGAACCCCTACTTGGATGATCAAGGATCGAAGTTTTCTCCATGCGCCAAGAACTGGGGATGACACATCTTGCATGAAGAACTCCAAGTCTGAACCGAACAAGATGGCTCTCATGCACACATGACTCATCTCCAGAATAGGGATTCCAAGTGCACCAAGAGGTAACAAAAGGGACTGAGGAAGAAGATCTTGAAATGATAAAAAGGCTCGATCCTAAAGTTACAGGATATGCGATTTCTAAGTTCTTAAAAAGAGGATTTTGGTTTGACCATGCGGCTGGGTGATTTCACATGTTGGAATTAATTTAGATTTAATTAATTCCCTAAGAGACAGAGAGATAGACCATCACACGATGAAAAGCTAATAGGTTAAATTTAAACCATTAAAAATGCATAACAGGGGTGTAACTGGAAACATGGAAAAGGGTGTGAAACTGATTAAAATGCCACATGTTTTGGTAATTCAAGGGTCACCCCACTCTTAGGGGATTTAAGATATTATTCAACATCCTTAATATGGTCTTAAACTACTTTAAAAGGTATTAAAACTTAAAAGAGATGTTATAGGAGGGAAACTAGAAAGGAAACTTGGCACCCCATAATGAAACTATTTGGGTGTGGCACTGATCAATGGCACCGATAGGAAACAACACAACGACACCTTACCATCGACACCCTCCTAACTCACCGATGGTGTCCAGAACACCCCAAACCCCAGAATTTGATATTGTAATGGACCAGGAAGGTCTGGACCATTATGGTGCTTGACAATCCTTATATATTCAATAATTTCTCTGAGACTACACATGTCCTCCATGACAACATTCACCTGATCAAATAATGTATCAATAAACTCATTATGATGCATTATGAGATCCTCATATTTGTTTCATATATCCTCCAGCTTTGATTCTCTGACTTTTGAGTCACCCTCATAAACATTCCACATCTTTTCCCATATAGCATGTGGCATTTTACATGAAAACACCTTTGTATAGATTGCATTGGATAGGGATACCCCTAAAGTATTAATTACTTTATCATCATCATCCAATTCCATTCTATTGGATTTTGATAAAGCAACACTATCGATATTGGCTAATATTCCATGCATAGCTGTTGTAAAGACATCCATTCTTAATGATAAGAAGTAGTGATGCATCCGATTCTTCCATAATTGAAAATTGTTTCCATCAAAGATCAGAATACCTTTGTTGTTGAAAACCTCCATTTCTTCCACTAAGAGAGAACCACCTACATTCAACCTTCTCCTCTTTTAGAAATTTTTATCCTGATTAGGTTAAATACCCTAAGAGGGGGGGGGGGTGAATTAGGGTATAACAGATTAAAACAACCACCCATTAGAATCTTGTTTCATTGTTAAACAAAAAAATCTTCTCTTTTATTACCATAGTGATACATGAATAGAAATTAAATCATGCATGAGACACAATGATTTTTACTTGGTTCACCCTCATTGGGATACATCCAAGGAGCATACAATGACAATGTGCTGATCGTACCAAATCCACTAAGGCTCACTGCCAAATTACAATATTTGGTCTAGATCACTTCTATACCTAGGCTCACTGCCATTACAAGATTTAGAGTCTTCTCACTACATTCTCAAGGGTCACTCCCTATGTCCCTTTATGAACAACCTACTTTCGCTGTGAACAACACTACACCACATAGCGCATATTCTTTATGAACCACCTCTCCTCCACGGACTGCCTCCGCTTCCACAAACCATATCTTTTTTGTAGACCACTTCTTTCTCTGTGGACCAACCCTTCTTTTACTAACTATCCCTACTTTGCAGATGAGTTATTATTTCGTGGACTGCCTCTTCTCCGTAGATCCTTCTTCTTTTGTAAGCTATAGTTCCCCACAAAACCCCTTTCATGAACTTAATTCATGGACCACTTTTCCTTTCATAGAATCCTTCTCACGAACCTCTTCTCCTTTATAGACTCTCCCATGAACTCTTTCAGACTTAGCCAAATTTATTCCTAAAGAAAATATGTTCTCTAATGAAAAAAATATCTCTTCATAATGATGGGATTAACAGTTCTTATATAGGAAAATAGATCCACAAAATTCGCTAATACGTTTTACTGAAATCTTTAATGTAGTACAACCTTCACCACAAACTGTTTTTCCCGACATAGTCAGCGTAGTGCCTTTTCACCTCTATGGAACCCAATATATTCCATAAAAAAATCCCTTCATAGCTCCATAAATAACTTCCTCACTTTCTTAATTGATGATCCATCCTGCATATCTCCAGCCTTCTGTGAACTGCTTGCCTCCCAAGAACTGCAAGACTTCCTACGAACCATTTTCCCTACACGGTCTACGTTACATGATTCTAGGTCCACATAGTACTACTATGCAGAGATCTTCTCTTTGTCTATTTTCAATGTCGTTCCACGTACCTCTTATGTGGTCTATGAATTGTGCTTCACAGTATGTGTATTGTTCAATCCTACATGTAAATCAATCCTTTTCCAAAAACAAACTCTAGATTTTGAGGCTAAAAAATTTAGAAAACTCTGAGAAACTATGTCACCTTAAACACCTAATTTAGAAAACACCAACCATACACATTCACGATCATCTGGAATTGTAAACAAACATAATCAAAAAAAAAAACTAAGAGGATGGATTGGGGGATTTTTTCAAAACATAAAATAATAATGAAAATGGATAAATATAATCATTATTTTATTAAAAATGAAATTATAAAAATTCATACTGCTAGGGTCTAGATACATAACCCATTATTACATCAGTGTAATATCTAAGGGAAATGTGTGTGATAGTGGTGCTTTCTTGGGGTAGTTTTTCAAATATGGTTTGGGCTGTGATCTTGATAATATTGAACTTCCCCCATAAAAGTTTTTTTATCAAGATTTAGTTATTGAATCTTAGCTTGGGATTGATCAAGGGAAAAGCCCAATGATTCCATCTCTCTTGAAATCTCTGATAAATGAGCTTCATAGGGTATGATCCTACTAGTCCAGACCATCACCTTTTCCTTATGATTCAATTGGACTTTATCATAACCCTTAATATACTAATCTTAATGGTCACTGTACAATGAATTTTTTTTCAATAGTTATGATGATTAATGGTCTTTTAAATTCAACATTCTATATTTTATAATGGTCCTAAATAACCAAATTAGTGCATGTGTTTTCTATAATTACATTAATTAATAAAGAATTTATTTATTCAAAAAGGTAATTTCATTTATAAATGTTGAGATCATTACAACATATGAATTCATGGAATCTTCAGACTCCACAATGGTTGTACAAAGGGTTTCTTAAGCTCCTAGGGTGCTTCCATGGAAGTTCTGGTCTTCTCAGAGATGAGATTGAGCTTCTCAATCAATGGAAATAGCGAAATTCTGATGGATTAGAAAGGATTAGGGTTGACAAACATGATGACGAACAATAACAATTCTTTGTAAAGAATATGATGTGAGCACAAAAAGTGAAATGATGGTGTTTTGGTAAGTGATGGACAATTCCTGAAAAAATATTATTTCACATAGATTCGTCATTCTAGATAACACTCTTTATACTAGAAGAAAACATTGAGTTTCTCAAATGAGAAGTCCCAAACTACCTTGTCTAGACCCTCCTTCCCAATGCCGACCCATGTCGAGCTTTCCTCTAATTCTCTTTATTTTTTAGATTGGTGTCAACCCACACCAGGTTTTTTTCCTTATGTGTATTTTATGGTTGAGTGTTTGGATATATTTTTTTCTTCAAAAAAAACATTTTTTCCTTTGTGAAAATCTTCTCAAACACTTATATAATTTTTTTTAAAAAATTCAATTTAAAAAACCCCTAACATAATATATGAAACAAATATAAATCAAGGTAATAATTATTAATTTAATCCTTAAAATTATTTAATTTAATTTAAAAATTGTGTACATAAAATATACTCATCAAACCTTCCACACTTAAACCTTGTTTTACTTATGGGATCATATGGTAATATCTCTTCAAATCCTCAATTTTCAAAGACACCAGTCAATCATGCATCTTATTATTCACCCTTTGAAATTAATTTTCTTATTATAAACTCCATTAAAGCATCTAAATTCATTATTTCCATGCATGAAACTTTGTGATTTACCTCGTTGTGAAATATTTTTCTCTCATCACTCAAGGTAAAAATTTACTAGAGTTGTGTTCATACCTCAAGTACATGCTCTTAACTATAAGCTTGAAATGGATCTCAAATCTCCACCTTATAAGAAAAAATATCACAAATAAAAATGAGTTCTTTATATTAAGGATCAAATATCCTTGAGTCATTAGGTAGGTAAATTATTTAAAACAATTAAGTCTCAAAAGGAGGTTTAAGTACTATGCATGATAATCAATAATCAAGATCAATGAAAATACTCCCCTCAAAGTAATGAAATCACTCCCACACTTCCCAAAAATTAAATAAAGGCTCAAAAATATAAAAATTAAGATAATGAAATATATACCCACTATTTTAATTTTTTCCAATCACATTTTTCCAAATCATGTTTTTTTTTAAATTTTTCAACAATGATTTTTCTTTTTCTGTCTTTTTCAAGCATTTACTTTTCCTCTTTATAGTGGAAAAATAATGAAGCATAATGAAAGTAATTCATGAACCATCCCCAAACATCCAATGAAACACCCTCACATATTCTATTCAATGTTACTCACCCCTTTCCAACATAGACAACCTTTCCCCCACACCTAAACCATTAAATATCATGAAAAAATATCAAGAGTAAGGGTAGGAAGGTTAAAATAGGATTTTAATGTAGTCTTTATCTAACAAGTTCATTCATGGGTTCTATAGGCTTAAATAAATATTTGAATTCCAATTTAGATCTTGAGGATAAAGGTATTAACAAACAAAATGCCTCAATCATTTTAAAAGTGATTTTTTACAATCATAGATTTGAAAAGATACAACGCGAGTTCTAATAAGAAAAAATGGCTTGAGTATCTCTCAATAAAGGGGAATTAGAAAGAATATGAAAAATTGACATAAAACCCTCTTGGGACTAAGAATCATATAATAAAATTCAATCACTCATAACATACATAATAATAAAAAACTAATCCACATGAACTTTAGAAAATAAAATCATGAATCACGTAAGAGAATGAAATTTACATAAATTAACTAACCTAACAAAATCATGAATCATTAAATAAATACTCCTATGATTATATATAATTATTTATCCCCTATATCACTCATTTATTTTTATCCACATGGATATCTAAAACATGAAATCATGGGATTCCTAATCATTTATTTGTATCATAGATTAAAAAAATAGCAAAACGACATGAAAATCTACTTTGAAAACCAAAAAATAGAATTCATTTGAAAATGTATTGGAGTAATAATTAAAATCATTAAAATACTAATCCCCTTTCCCCATTAATCCTTTGTTCTCCTTTTGTGCCTTTATTATACTAGAATGATAGAATAAAAACAAGTTAAAGCACAAGGTCCATGAATTTTAAAGCTCAAAAAGATAAAGGGATTTTAATATACTTCCTAATTTAAATCCTAAGATTAATTCTTAAGAAAAATCTAAGTTACCAAAAGGTAATTAAGAAGGTAATTAAAAAATCACTCGGGTTCCCTACCGTAAAGCAGTTTGTTTAAGGTCGTTTATCTTAAACTTACCTCTTTAAATTTAATGATGGAGGGTTGAAAGAATGTTATCTAGTTTAGATTAACAAATGGGCATAGCTATAATTATTCCACATAGATGAGTCTTTTTTTCTAAGATTAACTTCACTCTACCTTAATTTAGGAATTCATCCATATCCATAAGACCAATCAACTAGTGTTTGGTTGGTCCTAAAAAATCAAAATTCAAGTCATGAAACTACCAAACCTACCATCCTTCCTTGAGCTGTTCTAGTTGAGCATTCCCTACAATGTATTTTATTTTGTTTAGCAGCTTTACTCCTCTATTTTACTCTTTTCCCAACCTCTTCTTTCATCCCTACAATATTTTTCTCTTTTTTAACTTCAATGAAAGAAACATCATCATCTTTTAGCTTACTTTCCTCATGAAAATCATCCTATTTTTTATCATAATTCTTCATCATCTGGTGGATATTAAATTTGAATTAATCATGTTTTTCAGTGTGAGTATCTCAAGAGGGGGGTGAATTGAGTACCCAATAAAAATTTCTTTCTAAAATTTATTATTTTGAAATCCCCCAAATATTTAAATACAACCCAATTTATCAAAATAAGTAGTATGATATAGATCTCAATATTTCTAAATATTTCTCTAAATATTGATTGGGTCTTGAATGAATAATATAAAATATTATTATATACTTTTAAATCATTTTACTTGATCAAAATACTATATGAACACAAATTAAGATAAACTATCAAAGTATATATTTTGTTTATAGTTAAAAAAATTCTCAATTTTAAGGAGGAAATAAAATGAAACAAAATTAAAGAACACAATAGAAAGAATAAATATAAAAGGTTTAGTCTCAAGTAGAGACATAATACTCTTAAATTAGTGATCAAATTCCACTAAAAAGTTTATTTAAAATAAAAAATATGATCCACAACCTAGATTAGGTTTTACAACAATTTACAAACTGTCTAGGTTACACATGAACTCTTCCACAGTTATACATGGGAGGAAAACTAAACAGGCCACACAAGGACCTCTACCACTCTTATCCACGGGATAAACAAATATGAAAAGAGTTTGAGAAGATATTGAGTATCTTCTAGTTCATCATAGAAGACAATGTGCTTGTGATAAAATAGAGCTACTCAAAATGTAATAAAGATAAACAGAAAAGAGAAATCTAAAAGTGTAAAGTTTATAAATGCTCTGTTTATTGAAATGAAGCTTGTGACTCTTGGTTTGATTCTACAGTGGAGCTTGAGTCAGGTTCTCTTGAAAAATTTAGTAAAAAAAAGTGTCATAAACTCTTGTTCTTTGATTGGAGGAAATCAGCAAATGTGAATGTTTATTTTGGATTCCTGTTGAATTTTTACATTAGGTGACCTCTTCTTGTTTGAAATTAGGTATAGATCTATTTATGGTAAAAAAATTAGAGATCTTATCTTGATATCAGTCCACTTAATCCACTATTTCATCTCTACTATACAAGGGAGTGTGCTACACTTTTATCAATAGCATCAGCAGGAAGAATATCTGGATCAGCTGCCTCCTCAAACAGCAAGTTCTGACACTCTCTTCAATGCTTTCTCTAAATAATTTAAAATAGAATAATTAAAATATTAAATGTAATTAACTTCAATAAATATATCTATTATAAAGTATTCAAAATAAGTAAAGTAAGAAAATTAGGTGCAGTGTCTTAGTCTAGCTGTGTGTTGTTCTGGAGGTATCACACTGGCGGTACAAAATTGGTAGTATGACACTGGTGGTGTCTTAGACTTAGCTAAATTTAAACTATGATTATGGTGTCTCAAATAGGAGAGTATGGTCCAATAGTGTCTTAGACTTTGTCATTTTTTCTGTGTTGGCGGTATGACATTAACGGTGCCTCATCTGGCGGTATCTCATACTTAGCTAAATTTATGTTCTGGAGGCATGACATTCTGACGACATGTTGATTGATGGTGTCCTAAACTTTGTCAATTTTTCAATCCAACAGTATGAAATTCTGGCAGTGTGATATCCTAGTGTTATCTCATACTTAGTGAGATTTTTATGCTGTTGGCGAGTCATGGAAAGCGATGTCTTGAGTTGGAGGTGTCGATGTCAACGGTTTCTCATACTTAGATAATTTTTTCACCTATCTTAGAATACAAATTACTTATATAAAAACATGAAACTCATTAATGACAATAGAATCATGATTTTGTGATCATTAAAACTAGGAGGTCCATAATCTCCCTATTTTTGATGATCACAAATCATAGAATCAAAATTATTACAAAGGTTTAAACATGATATAAAAGGTAGTATAAACAGGAACATAACATTCCAAGTAAGTGAAAATGATATCAAATAAAGAATAAGAAAAGAGTAAGTATCATGAATAGAAAGATTAAAAACATATAGTATCAAAGATAACATAGAAGCAATACTGTAATAAATCATAAATTCCCTAAGGTTTTCCAATATGCCATAAGAATTATCCCCCTTTTGGGATTATCAAAAAGGTAAATAAAAGTATTATAAAAACAAGGATAAAAAAGAATAATAAAAATTATAGGAATTTAAAATGATTACCAAAAAGTGATTATAATATAAATCCCATCAAAGACATATAGTCTAAACCATAAAAGGAAAAAAGGTTTAAGAGTTGGAAGAGGGTTCCATTGGTGCTTTTCATTTATCCTTGGATTTTTCTTTCTCCTTATCCAAGGTAGCAAGATCAGTTCAAGGTAAAATATAGAGAACACTAGAAGGGAGTCCAACTACAGTTCAAAGATGATCTTCCACAATAACTATTGGTCGGAGGTGTCTCAAACCTCAAGCAGGTGACATTATAAAAGGATAGAAACTAGTAGGAAAAAGTGCTAGAGGATCTCTGGTAACTCCAGGTCTAAGATACAACTAAGGAGTAATTGGAACTACTTCTTGAGAAGCAACTTCTTGACCATGAACATGAAGAAAAAACTTTATGAGATTGATAAAATCCATTATGATTTATCTATCTCTTTCCATTGTACTAAAGAAATCACTTTTCTCTTCTATGAAATGGTTCAAAACATGAGTCATCTCCTTGATCTGTCTTACTTGTTCCTTGAATGCCTAAGTCATTGGAGGCATTCTCAAATTTTCATCCAAGAATTTAAAATTTTCATCCATATCATGCTTGGTATAAATTCAAGAGAGATATAAATTTATGGACCTAGTTATAGTTTCCCTATCAACTTTCATGTCAGGGAAATATCTAGAAACTAACTTGAGAACATGATCAGAATTATACCAAATTCCGCTCAAGGTCTCTTGAGGTTGATCAATGAAACTTCTAGGAGCACTGGATGGAGAAACTCTCAGCTCATATCTAACAATTGTTCTTATCTGATCAACATCAAACACTGGAGGAGGAGGAGGAGAAACAATAGAAGTATCTTGATATGTATCTTCAAGACCTTTTAGGATTCCATTTATGGATGATTTAAAACCATATCTCATTTGTTCAATTAAAGACTTGAGGGATTCCAATTCACCACTTATATACTTATTCTTAATCTCTAATTCATATATGTGATGAATCATCTTTGGTTGTATGTGTATAACAACCAACTAAAATAGATAACAGATATAATTTTCAATTAAATTGGCCAGGAGAGGAGATTGATTCCTCAAACACTTATGGAAATCAGAAAGTATATTTTCACCAAAAACTTTCAAAACATCTCGAGTGACTACATCCACTAGAATAATAGGAGGAGATGGAGTAGTCAGTTCAAGTGCATGAGGTCTCACTGAGGCAATATTTTCTAACATCCCATCAAAATCAACCTGAAAAATCAAAGATCCCTTAGGATAACCTTCATCTGAAACCTCAGGTCCACCATTCTTTGGTGGAATCCTCAAAAAATCATAGTACTTTTCCCATTCTTCAAACACGGGATCAATCCATTTCCCAAAAACCTCATAAAATATCAGAGAAGTGGTAGGAGTGACCACAATATTAGGTTTGACCACCACTTTCTAAATACTTATGAGAATATTATAACTCTATCTAGCTAAAAATTGTACCCCGACTATAGGAATTTCTTTTAATTTTTTAGCATATGAGCTCTGTGAAACAACACTGGTAGAATCAACTTCTAACTGTGTACTAATAGTATATGTATCTAGCATCTGAACATCCTTTTGTTGAACAAAATTAGTGGATTCTTCTTCCACATTCTCACCTATGAGAGGATTTTGAACATTTAAATCAACTACATCTTCATTCCCAAATTCTTCTTCAATAATCTCATTTTTTTCAAGCTCAGTTATATGATATTCTACAACATATATAACTCTCATCAACTCTTCCATAATAGAATAAAAAACTTCTTGACTAGTGGTAATAGAGATAGCTTCAACTTCACTAATAGTTATAGATTTATGAAATATTTCCACAGATTTGGATTTCTCCCCCTCAACAAGTGCATCCTGAAGCTCTAGAGGTATCTTCACTTCCTCACTCTTAATTTTTCTACTACCACCATTAGGGTCAGAATCATCTCCATCATCACTTCTTCTATCATCTTGATCCCTTTAATTACCATTATCATTTTCACCATTTCCATTCTCATCTCCCTCTTCATCATTATCATCATATGATTTAGTGGATTAGGAACTCTTATATTACTCCTGTTCAGAGAACTCAGTCTCTTCTTCATTACTTTTGACCAATTTTTCTCATTTTGGTAGCCTCCTAGGTGTACTAGAAGCTCAAAGAGTAATGAGACAAGAAGACAAGTTAGGGTCACTCCTGATATAAAAATATGGTTCCTTTTCTTCTTGTTCAACAAAAACTTCTTCTTTATCCTCATCAGAGTATTCAACTACTTCATCAGGCTCTAAGCCGTGATCAACTTCATCTCTAGGTCTGGTTGGATGATCAACCGAATTATACTCAACATATAACTTCTCAGATTCTCCAACCCACTATTTCTTTGAGTAATTCCATCTAATCTTCATCTGTGAATAAGTATCACTTATAAGACAGAAACCACCACAGTATATACTAGACTCTTAATCCTTAGCTACTATGCCCTTAGCCTTTAACCTAGAAGAAATTAATTTCGGGTAGATCAAATAATTATATCTTGAGGATGGATTGGTCATCTCACACATATGAACCATGAGATATCTACACTGACCTTCTATCATAAGAGAAAGAAGATAAACATCTTGGTACCTTAAGGTTGTGAAATCATCCTTCCATGAGCATAGTATATGCTGAAAAAATTAAAGACCATCCAAAATTCTCCATCCAGATCTGAGCCAATAGGCCTTCTGGTTGTTCCATCTTCTATCATCACAATAAGGGGATCCTCATTTATAAATAAATCACTGTATTTTGGAATGCTTTTTTAGTAGACATCATAAATTACATCATGGGGTACACCTAAACACTTATCCCATTTCTTTGATGAAAAAAACATGTCCTTTAACATGAATTCTTTCCCAATCCACACCATCTTCATCAAACACAAACTCTACATGCTGATAAAACTCATAGAGTAGCTTAGGGTAGAAAGGTATTTTGTTTTAAGATAAGAAATCTAACCAACCTTGAGTTTGGAGGTCTTTGAGTACCAGAGACTTACTAGACAACATTCAATTTGATTCAACATCCTTTTTCTTTACAATAATTATGTTGGTAAGCTCAGGGTTAACCGACATAATTGGAACGAGTACACTCAAATATTTCTTATAATTCTTAGAATATCTAGAATTAGAAGGTGAAGACCTAAAAGGTCACTTCATTCTTGGAATTATGATCAGTTCGGAAATCTTGGTCGAGGGTAAGGAGAAGGTTTTAAAAGCGGTAGGAAAATGGTTGCACTAGGCTTGAGAGAGAAAGATACGAGAGTATTGTGTGGGGATCAAGGTATGTTGGTAATAAACATTATGCCATTTTGATATCATTTGGAATTTTAGGTACTTTAAAATCAAATTAACACTTGAAATCAAATTCATAATCTGAGTAATAAAACACACTAGGTTATAGGAAGTAACATAAACTGAGAAATAAATTGGCGGTTCAAAATATCAAGAAATAGAAAAATTTGAAATGGCATGAAAAGCAATGGCATGACATATCAACGGTATGATAAGCCAACAACATGACAAACCAATGACATGACAAACCAATGTAATGACAAGCCAATGACATGACAAGTCAATGACATATCATCACAATGGTATGTCATACACAATATTATATCATAGAAAAATTAAACTTAACCAAAATTTACCATTCCTAACTCATGTTTGATATAATTTATTTTATTATAATTTAAAGACTTAGTAAATATATATGATAACTGATGTTCTGTGCCAATAAATTCAAGAGTGATATCTCCTTCTTGAAAATGGTCTCTCAAAAAGTGATGTCTTATATCAATATGTTTTTTCCTAGAACGCGACACTATATTTTTAGAGATATTTATTGCACTTGTATTATCACAGTTTATGGGGACATGTTAGAATTGATATGCATAGTTGATTAGAGCATGTTTCATCCACAAAATTTATGCAAAGAAACTACCTGCAACTATGTACTAAACTTCAGTAGTGGAAAGTGCTAAAAAAATTTGTTTCTTGCTACACCATGAGAATAGAGACTTGACTAAAAGGTGACATATTCAAGAGGTGTTTTTTCTATCTAACTTGAATCCTCTAAAATCAGTATCAAAATAACTTACTAATAAAATGCTTCTCCTCTAGGTTAAAATAATCATAAATTGGTTATATACTCGAGGTATTTGAAAATTATTTTAACAACAACAAGGTGTGACTCTTTTGTGTTTTCTTGAAAATGAGAACACATACACACACTAAACATAATATATAGTTAGCTAGTAGTAAGAATAATACCAATCATATCTTTGTAACGGGTTTCCCAATTTCATCAAGATCGAATTTAAAGGTGGTACTCATAGAAATATCACTAATTTTAGTGCTATCTAAGTTAAAACATTATAGAATATTTTTTTAAATATTTACTTTGATTTAAAACAATTTCTTCTTTGTTTTTAAAGATTTGAAATCCAAGAAAGAATTTGAGTTCACCCATTAAACTCATTTCTAATTCATTTTGCATCATTTTAAAAAAATTCATACAAAGAGGATTTTTTGAAGATAAAAAAATAATGTAATCAACATATATTTGTACTACTAATACATATTTTGAAATTTTATTTATGAAAAAAGCAAGATAAACTATTCCTTTTGAGAATCCTTTTGAAATAATAAAATTGTTAAGCCTATCATACCAATTTATAGGATCTTGTTTTAAACCATGTAAATATTTAGTTAATTTAAAATTTTGATTTAGAAAATAAGGATTTTGAAATATAGGGGGTTATTCTACAAAAACATCCTAAACTATAAAACCATTTAATAATTTACTATTGACATCAATTTTATAAAGATTGAAATCTATATGTGCTATATAAGCAAGAAGGAGTCTTATAGATTCGAGTCTAGATACAAGTGAAATGGTTTTCTCATAGTCTATCCCTTCTTTCTATATATAACCTTATGCAACAAATATATTGTTGTTTCTAACTATAGTTCCTAACTCATCAACTTTATTCCTAAACACCCATTTAGTTCCAATAGTCAATGTGTCCTTGGGTCTATCTATAAGTTCACATACTTTGTTTCTTTAAAACTAATTTAATTCTTATTACATTGATATTACCTAGAATTCATCATATATACCTTCATTGATGTACTTAGGATCAAGTTGAGATAAGAAAGTTTTATGTTCAACCTGATTTCTAAGAGAATCTATAGTTTGTGTTCCTCTATTTATATTACTTACAAAATCATCTAAAGGATGGTTCTTAATGGTTCTAATAACTCTAGAGAAATAGGGACTGGTCACTTCTAGATTTTCAGGTTCAGGTTTTGGAAGTTATGGAAATTCTTTAGAACTGGATGATTTTTTTACTTTTTTCATAACAAAGTCTAAAGGTTTAGGATTTAAATTTATAGAAGATAAATCATCCAAAAGGTTTTATAAGGAGGTCTTAGGATCATGTGGATTAGTTTCATAGAATTTGACATGGTATAATTCTTCCACTATTTTGGTCTTCTTATTGAAAACTCTATAGGCTTTTCTAGATATTGAATAACCAAGGAAAATTCCTTCATCACTTTTGGAATAAATTTTTTCAATATTATCCTTATTATTAAGAATAAATACATTGATACCAAAAACTATAAAGTAATTAACCATAGGTTTTCTATTATTCCATAGATCATAAGGGTTCTTATTAAGGATATGTCTGATGAAAAATCTATTGATGATGTAGCATGTTGTATTGAAATATTCTTCCCAAAAATTGATAGGAAGGTCATATTAATTTAACATAGTCTAAACTATATCTTATAAAGTTATATTTCTTATTTAAGAAACTCCATTTTTCTAGGGTCTCCTAGGAGTATAGAAGTTATGATTGTAGCCATTTTGTGAGAAAAATGATTCAAAATCATGATTTTCAAACCCACGTCCATGATCAATCCTTAAGATCTTAATTCTAATTCCACTATGATTTTATAAAAACTTATCATACTTGGTAAAGTAAGAGTTGGATTCACTTTTGTGAGCTAGAAAGTATACCCAATTATACCTAGAATAGTCATCTACTAGAACATAAACATAGTGCTTCCCATTAATACTTGAAACTCTAGAAGGTCCAAACAAATTCACGTGAACCGACTCAAGGGGTTGAGAAGTTAACACTTATTTCTTTAATTTTAAATAAACTTTATTTTGTTTCCCTTTTTGATAGGGGTTACATACTTTATCATATGGGAACTCAAGCTTAGGTAGATTCATAACTAACCCTTTCCTAGTTAGATTTCTAAGTGAGTTAATTTTGCAATGGCCTAGTCTCCTATTCCAAATCCATGAGTATTTGTGAAAGGCACTTAAGTATGAAACATTTTAAAAGATGAAAGAATTTAAATCTACAACATAAACATTTTCATTTCTCAAAGTAGTAAAAACTAAGATATTTTTATAATCAAAAAAATTACAAGAATAATTTTTAAACTTAACATAAAATCCATAATCATATAAATGAGAAATGATTAACATATTATACTTTAAATGATCAAAATATAAAACTTTATAAATTAAAATTGATTTTTTGTTACCAATCTATCCTAGGCTGATGATTTTTTCTTT
This sequence comes from Viscum album, assembly GCA_963277665.1. Classification (NCBI taxonomy): domain Eukaryota; kingdom Viridiplantae; phylum Streptophyta; class Magnoliopsida; order Santalales; family Viscaceae; genus Viscum; species Viscum album. The sequence goes on from CAUJRU010002728.1 coordinate 21,794, forward strand.
TGAATTATCACCAAAGGTGACATATCCACCATTAACCTTTATAAGGCTCTTGAAGCATGAATAATATTCTATCATATGTCTTTAACAACCACTGTATAAGTACCATATACTTCTACTGGATCTCTTTAAGAATTTTTCCAACAAAAAAAGTTTTAAACAAGAAATGATTTTTGAACTCAAATCTGTTTGGGTCCAAAAATGTTAGTAATAAAGGATTTAGAAACCCACATTTTCCTAACGGGTTTCCTATAAATAAATTACAAACTTTTAGAAATAAAAAATATGTTAGGTCCTTCTAAAAAATGGTTGGTAGTATAAATTTCAGGTTTGGATTTAGTAACAAAAGTACTCTTAGATATTCTTCTCTATCCAGGATTATATACTATTCCAGTAACATATTTGGGAGAAAATTGCTTTACCAAAATTTGTGTAAGTGACTCTCTACCATTTATAAAATTTTCAAGATCTTTCTTTAATTACTCATTAAACAGTTTAAGTTCAGCATTCTCTTTGAGCAGTTGATCATTTTTATCCTCTTATATAGAAAATTTATATTTTCTATTTATAGATAAATCATGATACCTTTTAAGACTTTAATACTTATCCTTTAATTCATTAAAGGTGTCTTCTAACATGTTTTAGTATTCAAAAAATTCTTCATTTTACATATCATCATCATCATGTTGTTCACTGTCAGAATCATCATAATTATGCACAAGAAAAATATTAGTCATAGTTGGTAAATCAAGTACCTCACTGACCTTAGTCATGAAACACATATTAGATCTATCTGGATTTTCTTCATGTGATGCATCAGAGTCACTGTATATATCCTTTGAAGCACTCCATTTTTCCTTCATGAAATTTTTGTATCTCCTGTCCTCATCATCATATTTATTTTTATACTTGATCTTTTGATAGTCTGGTTTTATGTAACCTTTCCTTTTGCATTCACTGAAGAAAACTTCCTTTGGATCATCATCCTTATTCCACTATTTATTTCTATTTCATCCATTGCCATACTTTACTTTATAATTTTATTTTATGAAAAACTTTTTCTTTTGGTAAAATTTCTTAAATCTTATATCTAGGTGAGTCATCTTCTCATCACTATCAGGAGGTGATTCACTATCATTGGAACTGGCAGTTTGTACTTTCTATTTCTATTTTTCCTTTTATTGTCTGGAGGTAGTAGTATTGAAATCCAATGAATTTATTTTTAGGATCCTCATATTATTCACAGTTTACCTTTAATTCCTCTTCATACATCATAATTTTTCCAATCAACTCTTTCATAGGTAGTTTACTTATGTCACATGATTCTATGATTGAAATTGATATCCTCTCCATCTTTCTGGTAGGTATCTTTGTAGTATCATGATCTGATCCCTGTCAGATATAGGATTTCCAAGTGATCTCATTGTGTTAAAATTTTCAATAAACCTGAGATACATGTTAGAAATGGGTTCATCATGCTTAATTTTAAAATTATCATATTTAATAGTATAAGGGTTAAGTCTCTTCTCCTTAATATTAGAAGTTATCTTATGAGAAAGAGACAGAGTGTCCCAAATTTCAAATGCTGTTTTATATGTAGAAATAATATTAAATTCTTCATCTCCTAAAGAACATTACAAATCATTCATAGCTTTATAATTATTATTATATGAAACTTTAGTAGGTTTAGCCCAAGTAGCTCTAGCAGCAACATGCAACTCATATTTATCTTCTATAGAAGTCCATATTTCAAAGCCCATACTTTCTATATAAATTTTCATTTTAATCTTCCATTGAACATAATTTATACCATTAAATAAAAGAGTTATGTTAGTAGTAGATCCTTCTTTATGATTATCCTTTTAAATAATTAAATTTAGAAATGATAGAAATTTGAGATATTTAAAGTACAACTAAAATCAAATTTTAAAATAATTTGAAAACTTTAATACCACAGTTTGAAACCTTCAATACAAAATGTTGTTTGGAGTGAGTATCTCATGAGGGGGTGAATTGAGTACCCAATAAAAATTTCTATCTAAAATGTATTAGTTTGAAATCCCCCCAGTATTTAAATACAACCCAGTTTATCAAAATAAGTAGTATGATATAGATATCAATCTTTCTAAATATTTTTCTAATGATTGATTAGGTCTTGGATAAATAATATATAATATTATTATATCCTTTGAAATCAGTTTAGTTAATCAAAATACTATATGAACAAAAATTTAGATAAACTATAAAAGTATATATTTTGTTTATAGTTAATTTTTTTATGTTTTAAAGTGGAAATAAAATAAAACAAAATTAAAGCACACAATGAAAATAATGAATACAAGAGGTTCAGTCTCAAGTAGAGACATAGTCCTCTCCACTTAGTGATAAACTTACACCAAAAAGAACTGCTTGACTATGAACATGAAGAAACTACTTTATGAGATTTATAAAATCCATTATGATTTGGACACCTCTTTATATTTCACTAAAGAATTCACTTTTCTATTCCATGAAATGATTCAAAATAGGATTCATCTCCTTGAGCTATCTTACTTGTTCCTTAAAGGCCTAATTCATAGGAGTCATTCTCAAATTTTTAGATAAGAATTTGAAATTTGCATCCATAGCATGCTTGGTAAAAATACAAGAGAGATAGAACTTGATGGACTTAGTTATAGTTTCCCTATCAGCTTTCATGTCACATGAATAACTAGAAACTAACTTGAGAAGATGATCAGAATTATACTGAATTCTACTCAATGCCTCTTGAGGCTGATCAGTGACACTTTCGGAAGCACTGGATGAAGCAGCTCTCAGATAATCTTTTACAACCATTATTATCTGATAAACATCAAGCACTAGAGGAGTAGGATCAAAAACTAAAAAATTATCTGAAGATGTATCATCAATAATTTTTATGATTCCATTCGTGGAAGCTTTAAAATCATATCTCATTTGTATAATTAAATAATTGATAGATTCCAGTTCACCACTTATCCACTTATTCTCAATATCTACTTCATGTATGTGATGAATCATATTTGGTTGTATGTGACTAACACACATCTCAAACAAATAACTAGCATCATTTTCACTCAACTTGGTTAGGAGAGGAGACTGATTCCTCAAACACTTATGAAACTCAGAAAGTATCTTTTCACCAAAATATTTCAAAACATCTTGAGTGACTATATCCACAAGAATAATAGAAGGATGTAGAGTAGTCATTTTAGGTGTAGGAGGTCTAAATGAGGAAATATTTTATAACATCCCATCAAAATCAACATGATAAATCAAAGATCCCTTAGGATCACCTTAATCTTGAACCACTGCTTCACCATTCTTTGGTGGAATCCTCCAAACATTAGAGTAATTTCCCCATTCTTCAAACATGGGATCAATCCATATCCTTGAAACCTCAAAAGATACTGGAGAATTGGTAGGAGGGACCACAATAGCAGGTTCAACCTATGTTTTCTCAGCACTTATGAAAATATCATAACTCTATCTAGCTACAAATTGTACAATAACTGTAGGAATTTCTTTTAATTTTTGAGCATCTAACCTCTGTGTAAAAAAACTAGAAGACTCAACTTCTAACTGTGTACCAAGAGTAGATGCATCTAGTATATGAAAATCCTTTTTTCTAACTACATCAGTGGACACACCTTCCACATTCTTTTCCACATGAGGCTTATGAAAATTTAAATCAACTACCTATTAATTTCTAAAGTATTCCTCAATAAGATTCTTTTTCTCTTGATCAGATACATGCTATTATACAATAGCTATAACTCTCATTTGCTTAGCCATAGCAGAATCAAAAACTCTTGACTAGTGGAAACAAAGCTAGCTTCAACTTCATTAACAGCTGGATCTTTATGAAATATTTCCACAGATGGGAATTTCTCCCCATCAACAGGCACATCCTAAAGCTCTGGAGGCATCTCCACTTCCTTTCTCTTAATTTGTCCACTACTTCCATTAGGGTTATAATCATCTCCATCATCACTTCTTCTATCATATGAATCCCTTTCATTCCCATTATCATTTTTACCATTTCCATTCTCATATTCTTCTTCTTAATTATCATCATCACCATCTGCTTCAGTAGATTTGTAACTCTTATAATACTCCTCTTCAGAGACCTCAGCCTCATCTTCATCACTTTTAACCAATTTTTCTATTTTTGGTAGCCTCCTATGTGGACTAGGAGATCAAAGAGTAATGGGATAAGATTTGGAAGACAATTTAGGGCCATTCCCTACATCAAAATATGGTTCATTTTCTTTTTCTTTAGAAAAAACTTCTTCTTTATCCTCATCAAAGTATTTAACTATGTCATCAGGATCCAATCCTAGATCAACTTCATCTCTAGGTTTTTTGGATTATCAACCAGATTATACTCAACATATAACTTCTCAGAATCTCCAACCCACTATTTCTTTGTGGGATTCCAACTAATCTTCATCCTTGAATAATTAGAACTTTTAAGACAAAAAACAACATAGTATATACTAGACTCTTCATCCTCAGCTACTAGGACCTTGGCCTTTAACATGGCAGAAATCATCTCCAGGTAGATTTAATAATTATATCTTGAGGATGACTTGGTCATATCACACATATGCACCATGAGATATCTACATAGATTGATCTTGTGGCCTTTGGTCATAATAGAAAGAAGATAAACATCTTGGTACCTTAAGGTTGTAAAATCACACTTCCTGGGCATAGCATATGCTACAAAAACTTAAAGAGAATCATATATTCCCCATCCATCCCTAAGGCAACATGCCTTCTGGTTGTGCCATCTCCTATCAGCACAATAAGGTCATCCTCATATATAAAAAAATCACTGGATTTTGGAATGATACCTTGGAAGTCATCATAAAATCTATCATGTGGTACACCTAAACTCTTATCTTATTTCTTTTATGAAAAACCAAAAACATTTCCTTTAACACAACTTCTTACCCAATCTGGACCATCTTCATCAAAAACAAACTCTACATGCTTATAAAACTCAAATACCAGTTTAGGGTATAAAGGTATTTTTTGATGAGAACCACTCCAACCACCCTTGATTATGGATAACTTTGAGTACTAGAGACTTACTAGACAATAACCACTTTGATTCAACTTCCTTTTTCAGTACAAAAATTTTGTTGGTAAGCTCAGGGTTAACTGGTGCAACTGGAGTGAGTACAATTAACTCTTTCTTCTACTTCTTAGAAGATATAGACTTATAAGGTTAAGACTTGAAAGGTCACTTAATTATTGGCATTTAGATCAATTAAGAATGCTTGGTCAAGGATAAGAAGAAGGTTTGTAAAGCGGGAGGCAAAGGGTTGCACTTGGATAGATAGAGAAAGATATGGGAGTATCACACGAGGATCAAGGTATGTTGGGAAAATAAAATATGAAATTTTTATATAATTTAGGATTTTAGGTATTATAAAATAAAATTAACACTTGAAATCAAATTCATAATACGAGGAAAAACACGCATCGGGTTACTGTAAATAATGTAAATCAGAAAATAGACTGGCGGGTCAAAATATAGAGAAATAGAAAAATTTGAAAAGGTATGAAAATAAATGGAATGACATATAAATGGTATGATAAGCCAAAAAAATGAAAATCCAACAACATGAAAAACCAACAACATGGCAAGCCAAAGGTATGACAAGCCAATGACATGACAAGCCAAGTACATGTCATCACAACGGTATGTCATACAAAATGGTATGTCATAGAAAAATTAAACTTAACCAAAATTTATCATTCCTAACTCATGTTTTATATAATTAATTCTCTCAGAATTTAAAGGATTAGTAATTATATCAGTTAGCTGATGTTCTATGCTAATAAATTCAAGAGTGATGCATCATTTTCTAAAATGGTCTCTCAAAAAGTGATGTCTTATATCAATATGTTTTTTATTAGAATGTGACACTAGATTTTTAAAGATATTTATTTCACTTGTATTATCATATTTTATGGGGACATCTCAAAATTGATATCCATAGTCTAGTAAAGTGTTTCATCCACAAATTATTTTCATAGAAACTATTTACAACTATGTACTCAACTTCAGTAGTGGACAATGCTCCATAATTTTGTTTCCAGAGGTTCTTTTTCTATCTAAATTTTATCAACCAAAATCAGCACTAGAATAACTTAATAAATTGAATTCTTGTCCTCTAGGGTAAAATAATCACGAATTAGTTGTATACTTGAGGTATTTGAAAATTCTTTTAACATCAAAAGGTGTGAATATTTTGGATTTTATTGAAAATGAGCACACACACACACACTAAAGATAATATCTGGTTGGATAGCAGTCAAGTATAGAAGACTTCCAATCATACATCGGTAGTTGGTTTGATCAACTAGTTTCCCAGTTTTATCAAGATCCAATTTATAGGTGGTACTCATAGGAGTATCACTACTCTTAGTACTATCCAATTTAAAACGTTTTAGAATATATTTTGTATATTTATTTTGAATTAAAAAAATTCCTTATTTGTTTTGAAAGATTTGAAATCAAAGAAATAATTTGAGTTCACCCATTAAACTCATTTCAAATCCATTTTTCATCATTTTAGAAAAAATTGTACAAAGAGAATTTTTTGAAGATCCAAAAATAATGTCATCAACATATATTTTTACTTGTTTCCGACGCTTTCGCCGGGGCGCGCGCGCATCCGTCCGTCAGGGGGGGGGGACGCGCGGCTTTGTTTCCCCACATTCCCGCTTTCCAAAGGCGGGCGAAATTCGCTCCTTATTCAGGTACGTCTGCTCCTTGATCGAAACGGGATGATGGGATTTCAGTTCTTCCTCCTGTGGATTCCTCCTCAGAACTCGTCACCTAGTCCGGGTCTCCCTTATAGATTTAATACGTAGTTCGTGAAACTCTTCCCAGTGCCATGTTCCCATGGACGCCGGTTAATTACGCTGCTCCTGTCGGGACATTCCAAAGGGTCCAGTCAGGGCCACAACCTTCGGTCAGGGGAGTAGTCACGTTGAGGCATCAGTAGCGTGTCTGGATGCTGGGGGACCTGGCATGTCCGTCTGTTATCCTTGATCACAAGGATTCTCGAGGGCGTGGAAGCCCGAGGCATCCCACATCGAGCGCGGGGAATTACATGTCATAGATACGTATCTGAGGTTTTCCTCAGCTTCCCGTGTTCAACACAGGGTATGCCGCGAGTTTAACATCCAGCGGAGACGGATGAGAGTGAAATGGGACCATCGCAGGGGGCGACAGTGAAGTTGGGCTTGAGCCTTGAAGAGGCTTCCTACGTATCCCTGTGGCAGGGAATCAAAGTCCGCGTAGTTCGGGATGGTGCCGGTAAACCGACGTGAAGCTGGACCTTGGTCCGACGGGCATCGTCAGCGTACCGACGTGAAGATGGACCTTGGTCCGAGGGGAGTTGGGCTTGAACCTCTGGGAGGATTCCTACGTACCATGCCTTGACATGGATCAAAGTCCTCGTAGTTCATGTGGGTGGGTCGTAATGGCTTACCACCGGACCAAAGTGTAGTTTAACGTCATGCTGGACGAAGATGGGACCCGGTGTGAAGAAAACGACGGGTGGGTGTGTCGATGAACCGATGTGAAAGTAGACCTTGGTCCACTATTGGTGGTGGGCTTGAACCTCATAAAGGATTCCTACGTACCATGCCTTGACATGGATCAAAGACCTCGTAGTTCAGAGAATATAGTTTAACGTCATGCGGGACGATAGTGAACCCTGACGTAAATAAACGACGGGTGGGCTTGAACCTCGTGGAGGCTTCCTACGTACCATGCCTTGACATGGATCAAAGACCTCGTAGTTCAGGTGGGCTTCGCCGGTAAACCGACGTGAAAGCAGACCTTGGTCCACTGTTGGTGGGCTTGAACCTCGTGGAGGCTTCCTACGTACCATGCCTTGACATGGATCAAAGACCTCGTAGTTCAGGTGGTGGGTCGCAATGGCTTACCACTGGACCAAAGTGTAGTTTAACGTCGTGCTGGACGGGGGTGAGACCCGACATGAAATGACGGGTGGTCTTGAACCTCGTGGAGGCTTCCTACGTACCATGCCTTGACATGGATCAAAGTCCTCGTAGTTCACTTGGGTTTCACCGGTAAACCGACGTGAAAGTAGACCTTGGTCCACTATTGGTGGGCTTGAACCTCGTGGAGGCTTCCTACGTACCATGCCTTGACATGGATCAAAGTCCTCGTAGTTCATGTGGGTGGGTCGCAATGGCTTACCACCGGACCAAAGTGTAGTTTAACGTCATGCTGGACGAGGGTGAGACCCGACGTGAAATGACGGGTGGTCTTGAACCTCGTGGAGGCTTCCTACGTACCATGCCTTGACATGGATCAAAGTCCTCGTAGTTCACTTGGGTTTCGCCGGTAAACCGACGTGAAAGTAGACCTTGGTCCACTATTGGTGGGCTTGAACCTCGTGGAGGCTTCCTACGTACCATGCCTTGACATGGATCAAAGTCCTCGTAGTTCAGGTGGTGGGTCAGGGTCGGTGCTCACTCTAAGCCCACGTGAGTCATGCTCGGTGTGAGAAACAAGAGTTTGCATGGACCTGACGATCACGTCGCGAAGGGTGCGTCCGTGAGAAGCGAAGAGGGGCTTACGCGTTGGGCGGCCCATGGTGTTGGAACTTACTCCAGGATGGAGGCCCATGGCGCGACAAAGCGCGGGAAAGATGGACCTTGGTCCGAAAACGGGAGGTGCCTCGTTCCCTATCACGTCCTCCACTGACCTTGGTAGTGGGGAAGTACCGAGATGCACGGGTGCAATCATCCGTACCAAAGGTTAGGGGTTTACGCTCTGAGGCGACCCTTCCCCTGCGAACATACACCACTCCGACAAGGAGGATCTCATTCCATGTGCGGAAGAGTTCCATTCCCGTGGAAACGAGTGGTGTAAAAAATGTTCGAGTTGGGGGGACCCTTCGTGAGGGAGACGAGGTTGGGCCACAGTTTAACGTCATGTGTTGAGGACGTGGTGCTTGTCAGTTTAACGTCCTGCAGCTCGGACGAGGTGGGTTCACTCCACACCCCTAGGGCTTACATAACCGGTACCCTCTGGTCCTTGGGGAAGGGAAGGTGTCGGTAAGGCCATGGTGAAGGGGTGTTGTGAGAGGAACCATCGAGGGGTCCACGTTAGCGTGGCTATGCGAAGAAGCAATAGCCGTTAGCGTGCCTATGCGAAGAAGCATTAGGCGAATCAACGCTACGGGAGGTGTTGTCCATGGGACTTTGAAATCACATCGTGCGAAACTGGAGGGTCGCACGGAAAGAGGAATCCCTAAGCAGAGGAGTGTGCTTTGCGAAGTGGGGTGCCTTGGCCTTAGCATGGGGCATAGGTGGGAATGGGAGGTGCTTCACGAAGTGGAACAGTGTTCGCGGAGCACTGCCTCGCGAAGAAGGTGTGGTTCGCGAAGCAGGGTCCTGCCAAGCAATGTGCTTTGCGATGCATAGTTATCCTGCCTTGGCATAGGGATTACTAGCATGGGTTGGGTGTTTCGCGAAGCACAAGTGCTCCGCGGCTGCCCGGGTTCCCTTGGGAATCCCCTTCCTTTGCGAACGCCCTTGAGCTTCGCGAAGGGCATCCCTCCCGGAAGAGGGGCTCAAAACGAAACAAATCAGAGTTGTCTCGCGGAGTAGAAATACCTCACGGAGCTCATGATTCCCGGGGCAAAGCGTGCTTCGCGATTCGGGAGAGGAGAAGCCGAAAGGTCGGATTGTCCGTCCTGGGGACTCAGGGGGAGTCGAGTATTTATAGGGAAGGGGCGCCGCGAAGCAGGGCTCGCGCGCCGCCTTCGGGGCTTCGCGGCGGCTCGCGAACGTCAAACGGGTTCGCGGAGGATTACCGCCTCCGGAGCTTCACGGCGGCTCGCGAACGTCAAACTGGTTCGCGGAGGATTACCGCCTCCGGAGCTTCGCGGGGCCGCCAAGGTTGGGACGCTTCGCGGCGGGGCTCCGCGGCCGGGCTTCGCGGCCGGGCTTCGCGAGGCAGCGCGCCGGCTGTCTTTTTCGTTCCTTCCTTTCGGGCCATATTTTTGGCGCCAACAAATGCCCCCCCTCAGACTTGGAGCCGCGGAGGGCGAAGGGTCGAAGTCTGAGGGACAATCGCCAAAACTGTCGGTGATTCGCGATGTGTCATCGCGAAGGGGGACCCGCGCTGCTCGCCGGGGCCGCGGATCTGGACGCGCCGCGATGCTTCGCGTGGGTGAGGCACGCCGCGATGCTCCGGGGTCGTCGCCTATAAATAGGGGGTCCGCGTTCTTTTGTCTTTACACGCGTTCCTTGTCCTTTTGTGCTCTCGATTTCGCGACGCTCCGCGTACTCCGCGACAGCACTCCGCGAATCGAGCTTCGCGGCGAACCGCGAGTCTCCGACTCCGCGTCCGCGCTAAGCGAACCTCTGTCTGCCTTGGACAGACTTCGCGGCTTGGTCTCGCGACCGATCTTCGCGATCCGACTTCGCGGTCGAGCTTCGCGGCCGAGCTTCGCGGCCGAGCTTCGCGATCCGTCCGAAAGAATTCTTTTCTGAGGGCCAAAATTAAAATGGCCCATCAAGAAGCTTCCTTGGGGGTCCTTGCAGACGCTGCTCGTCGAGATGAGATGGCCAACCGTCCGGGTTTGGGGGAGATGATTCGGAGCCACTCGGACCACACTTCCTTGACAGACCTGCTGTCGGAAGGTCAGAAAGATTACCCGCAGTGCAAGAAACTGCCGTTGTACGGCTTCGGGCTGAGGGATGACGTCTTCATCCCTGAGGCAAGAAGGGATGAACCAGCTTGCTGGTTCAGGAGCACACCATGCCAGCACCAATGGTTCAGGGCAGCCGATGGTCATGCACGGGAGGATTTCACACCCGTTACCGCTGATTACCTCTACAATCATGTGAATGACATTGACGGGAGGCCACTGCAACCAGAGACGTCCCCTCCTCTCTACCGTACTATGCTGAAGGCGGCTCTGCAGGATCCGAAGAAGGGATGGTCCGATGAGTGGGACCTGCGCCAGGGCGGCAATTTTACCGACGACTGGGCCTGGGCCTACTGGGTAGGCACCTCGTGCGAGGAGTTCGAGGCCGAGATGAGGAGAGTGGGATTGTATGAGTCAGCATGGGCCTCCCAGTTCCACATTTACCAGCCAAAGCAGATGATGCCAGAACTGCTGAGTAGATGGTCGTCCAGGACCAACACTTTTCACCTGCATCACGGGGAGGTGGGCATTAGCCTGTGGGATGTCCACCAGATTTCCGGGGTCCCGATCTTGGGGGCCATGTATGACGAGTTCCTCCCCATTGCCAGCGTGTGGGGAGATGCTGAGCAAATGCCACGGCTGGCGTCAGCGCTGATGGCGCTTGTCCCAGGAGAGGACAAGGAGGCAGTGAGGGACGTCCACTTCAAGAGGTGGTTCAAATGTTTCCTGAACTTTCCAGAGAATCGAGAGTTCCCTCCAAGGCCTCGAACTTGTCCGAGGGCAGCCCAGCGGGGAAAGGGGCACTCGTATTGGCGGGTTTTGGAGCACAGCCAATGGAAGACTTGGGGTTTCAGCGTCAGCACCGAACAACAGCCAATAGTCAGGATGGCGGCGTTCATCGCGGCTCTCATCTGTGGGTGGATCCTACCGGTGAGAGATACAAGCATGGGGGTACGGCCCAGCTCGTTCATCCTGGCATCGATGTTGGCCATGGGGCAGCGGATCAACCTGGGGATCCCGATGCTCGCCAAACTATACAGAATGCTGCGGCGCATTAGCGAGGGCAAGAATCCGCCAAGAATATGCGGGCCCTTCCACCTCCTGTATGGGTGGATCGCGGCGCATATCAGGGGGATTTACGAGTATCCAAACCCCATTTCGCCGCCGGGATCAGACTTTCTCCCTTCCATTCTGAACGCAGTTGGGAGCTTCCCATTCAAACTGGCCATTCCGATGGTGCTGAATAGGGTGTGGAGGGCGGACGAGTTCAACTTTCATCCCTTTCCACTGCCGACGGGGAGGCTTACTGATGATGGATGGGGAATGGAAGAGCATCGGGCTTACCTTCTGGCCTTCCGAGGTTGAGTTTTGGTGGCTCGGATAGATCGTGAGCCAATCTGTGAACCGTACACCCTGCACCGTTTTGCGAGGCAGTTCCGGTGCCTCCAGCGGCTGACCCCGCAGGTATACTGGGAGGTGCGTCACGAGGAGCACCCGTGTGTGATGAGGCAGCTGTGGCTCATGTTCACACGTGAGGATGGAAAGATGCAGATCACATTGCCTCCATCCACCGCCACCTTCGGCTTAGTGAAGGAGTACGCCATCAGCTGGGAGGCCGCTTATCCCAGGGAGATGCTGAAGCAGCCAACGATCCGGGTTGGTGACGGTGGGCCTCCTTTATCTTGAGGTCGGGGTCGGAGGGCAGCTAGGGCCGCCCGCGGCAGCGGGGCTGCCATGGCAGAGAGACCCGCACCAGCTGGGGGTATGGCAGCAGCGGCGGATCCGTTGGTTCTGGGAGAGCAGGGTCATCCAGAGGGGCGGCCACCGAGGGGATTCCGTCGGATATCCGCTCAGGCTCCGGGGAAGCGGCTGCGTCACATTGACATGGTAGAAGATGCTGTCTTTCCGGAAGCTTGGGACATTTGGGATGTCAACCGGCAATTCCTCAGCCCACCTGAGATGTGGGCCCACCTGAATCACCTCGGGATGGAACTGCCGGGCATAGGCCCAGTCCGGGCTGGATTCATGGTGTCTCCGGCGGAGGCGGAGTAATACTTGAACGAGCTGGAGGATTACATCCACTCCAGTGGTGTCCCTCGCCCAATGACAGACCGGGTGAGGGTACTATTGAATCAGACGGTCCCTCCATAGCTATCGGCTGCCGATATGAGGGAGCGCTTCCCCTTGCCGGAGGAATCAGGGGACTCTTCTCGGGAGGATAAGGCTGGAGGAGGGAGCCCGCTGGAGGAGGGCGAGGTCGGAGACCGAAGCTCAGAATCCGACGACTTCGCGGAGGCTCTCGAGGTAGCATTACGAACTTCTCTTCTTACGATCTGTTCTTGAATCCCTATGGACTTCTCACCAATGTTTGAGCCATGCAGGAGGAACTTGTTCGTAGGCCTCGTTCTCGCTCCTTGGCGGGTGACGATGCGGGACCTTCAGAACCCGCGCCTATGGCTGCGTCCAGTTATGCGTCTGGTGGGACCAGGGGGTCTGAGGTGGCTCCTCTGAAATCTCCAGACCTTCCAACAGTATACGGGGGGCCTCGTCTCGGAGTCCCGTCAGTACCGGCCCAGGAGCAGCGCTCGGAAGTCGATCTTTGTAAGTCTCCTCCACCGGTCTCCTCGTTGCCACACGTGGGCCATGCCGAATAACGTTTATGTCTCTTTCTGTCATACAGTTCTCCGACTGGCGTGGGCTGCTGCAGCGAGGCTGGTTGGGATGTCTGGCGGCGTCCCTCCCAGGGGCATGCCAGTGATGGTGACGATAGTCCCTTTACCTCCTCAAGCTGTGGCGCACACCATCACTGGCGGGACTACCAGCAGGGTCATACCTGAAGTCATCGAGGTGGACTTCGAGGAAGAGGATCAACCGGTCAGTCCCAGTCCTATCGTGCCTGTGCCGGCGTCAGGTGTCGTACCAGACTCAACACCAGATGCAGATCCCGCTGAGGAATTCCTGCAGGCATATCCTGTGTACGAGCCTGCCGACCGCGCGGATTGGGACGAAACGGCCTCTGATGAGGAAGACAGCAGCATAGTCCGCCTCCGGTTGTGGAAGCTGATCACGCGCTTTATCAGGGACACTCCCCAAGCGCAATGGCTGGCCGAAATGGATAGGCTCCGCTCGCGGTTGCGCGAACTGTGTGCCGGGGGAGTGGATTCCCAACGCCCTCACGCGCTCATCTGAGACCTCATGGCTGAGAAGATCCGGGAGCATGATCGTGGGCTGAGCGTGGGATGGCAGCGGAGGAAGGCGACCAACATTAGGAAGCTCCAGGAGGCTGAAGGCGAGGTCCAACAGATGCAGATCCGGGCCAACGAGCTTTCAGCCACTCTCGATGCACAGTCTGAGCTGGTCTTACGATTGAAGGCCCAGCTGGCAGAGGCTGAGGAGCATATGGAGCAGACCTCTGGAAGGATGGCTGTCGTCCAGGCCGAGGTGGAAAGGGCCAGGGCCAGGGTTTACGGATTACGCCCCGCCGCTGCTGAAGAGGAGCGGGAGTTGAATCAGCGGTAACAGCCTCTGGACGCCGCAAGTCAACCGGTGGCGGAGCTGCAACGCTCTTTTGACGGAGTCAACCCGTCCATGGGGGAAGTCAACCCCCGAGTATTGTAGCGAACCCGAAAGAAACTTTTATTAACACTTTTGTGCTCCAACTCTTTCTTTCTCCTTTGTTTTGAGTTCCGCAGCACGCACGATTTCCACTGTTGAATTGCCTTGTTGCATCCCCACAATGTTTGTGGGACGTTTGACGACAATTCCCTCAAACCAGTCCAGATTCCCGAAAGATGGGGAAGGCTTGATCGGAGGAGGAACTTCCAGGATAGCCGAATTACCGTTTCTCCAACGTGCTCTTATGCACGAACGGGGCAACACCAGGGGCGCTGAAATCGGTTCAAACAGATGAAAATGGGAAGTGTGAATCACGATGCCCAAATTCGGAACACTGTGGGGATGGCGTGACAATAAAGGACAACCTCTAACCGTGGCGGACAAACGGTATCCTGACTGCGTTAGCCTGAAATGGGGACAACAAATGAGCATCGACCGCTGACCATATTCGCAACACGGGATTTTATCAATTTGTTGTCGATCAATCTTTCAGGACGTTGGCCCAGGACAGTTGGTGGACCATAGGTCAGACATCCATACTGTTAGGGGGTCCTTCCAGACATGACCAGTCTTCCGGAACGTTGTCCCAGGACGGTAGGTGAGCCGATGCGGCACAAGACCAGGCCGTTAGGGGGTTCCTTCAGACATGAAAGAGGACGAGGGTCCGAATAAGGGACACGCAAAGCGTGGAACATGGAGTGGTGGTTTGTTCAAACAGAATCCAACACCTTGGTAGTTGCACCACCGTGGTGGGAGTACGCCAGACGGGCGCCTCGGTTTGATCATGGATCATTCCTTTTTGGGACAGGACCTCTCTGGCGAGGGGATCTATCGCTTCCCAATAAGATCTTGGGGCATCCTGAACTTGTTCAGGGTAAAATTGTAGCTACATAGTTCCCCCCGAGGGGTCAGGCCAGAGGGCTGGAAATGGGGAGGAACAGGATTTTGCGATTCCTGGGGCTGAACCCTAGGCGAAGTGCCTGGGCGTCTCTACGTATCCCACGTGATGATGGGAATCAAGCCGCACGTAGTTCTGGAAGCGCAGTTTAACGTCGTGCTGGACGAGGAGCAGCCCAACCGTGTTGGTACACATCCAGCCAAAACTACTAAGCCCACGTGAGTCGTGCTCGGTGTGGGAAACAAGCAGTAGTGGTGGGAATTTCCCGACGCAGAGAGGGGCAGGTTGGGGAAAAGGGATGCTCAGTGACTACCGGCCCAATGACACTAACACGATCATTCAGCGCACCTAGATGCGTGAAGAGAAAGAGCTGAGTATGGTGGAGTTCCACTTGAACATGAGGGAGTGGAAATGTGTGAATCATGACGCTCGAGATTCGGATCACGATGGTGGCGGCGTGGCGATGGAGGACTACTGCTGACCATATTCGCAACACAGCATCCTATCACGTTAGCCTGAAATGGGGACAAACAAATGAGGGTCGACCGTTGACCATGTTCGAAACACGGGACCGTGTCACAAATGTTGTCAAATATCCGTAGGGACGTTGGCCCGAAACGATTGAAGGGCCCTTAGGTCCAGCATTCATGGAGAGCCCTTAAGCTTAGTATCCACGTCGTACGAGGGTCCTTTTGGGATGTGGAAGAGGATGAGGATCCAAATAGTGAGCTCACGAAGCTTGGTCATGAGATGAGGGGAATGTCCCTGTGAAAATCCCATGCTTCGGGCTTTTTGTCAAAACACATCTGAATACGTCAACGAAACGTATTAGAGAGAGGGAGCAGATTCCTTTCCCTTGGGGAGATCTTAGTTTATGGTCATAGAATTCGGACCATGGATTGGAAAAAGGGATCAGGGGACGCATGACATCACAACCTGACGTGAATGAGGACATAGTCCTGCTTACCATGCATTCTCTGGGGAAATGATCGAGTCGAGGGACCGAACACCAGGGTCAGGCTGGGCCCGCGGCGAAGTACCCGGGTGCTCCTACGTATCTCATAAGGATGAGAATCAAGCCATACGTAGTTCTGGAAGGTGGCACGGTAAGGTACCAGTGCCAGGGGAAAAGGGAAGTGTGGGCATAGCCCTTGCACTAAAGAAGTGGAATTTGATGTATCTTGTTTGTTCTTTAAGGTGAATGGTTTTTTTTTTGTGAAGCGAAATGCCTAGAACAGTAGGTCGTGATGTCGCCACAAGAATCAAGCCGTGATGGGCGTTGAAAAACGGTATGGCACATGACCAATACCCAACGTGATGTCCTCTACAGCGAGGTCACCACAATGCGGTGCCGTTTTTCGTCGTGCGGCCAGGACGATAATGTCACAGTTTAGGGTCGTATGATAGGACCAAGCATGCATTTTATCGTCATGCAGCGCAGACGTAGCAGAGACGATGCTAGGCGGGAAATGTGCGCAGTGTTATAAAACACAATTGACGGAGAAATGATCCCACATCATATTGTACGCCATTTGGAGGGGGGAACCTTAGGCCGAGGGGCCTACACAGAGGTGAAACAGGGAGAGAGACTGGCTTCCTGAATGGGTTGTACCCGGAGACAGGGCGTCTGGGCGGTCCTACGTATCCCATGAGGATGGGAATCAAGTTGAACGTAGTCCCGAATGGATCTTAGTTTATGGTCTTAGAGCTCGGACCATGGGAGCCCCAAAGGGCGCCAGATTGCAGCTTTGTCCCCCTAGCATGCAAAGGTGCACTGAGGGATAGCACCAAAAGTGTCGAGATTCCACCTGGACATGATGGGGTGGAAAATGATGTGAATCATGCAACCAACATTCAAGGACTGAAGGGGCTGGCATGACGACAGGGGATTACTGCTGACCATGTTCGCAACACAGCATCCTGTCGCGTTAGCCTGAAATGAGGACTAACAAAACGATCATCAACCGCTGACCATATTCGCAACGCGGGATTTTATCGATTTGTTGTCCGTAACCCTGGAGGGCATTGGCCTGTATCGGTAGGAGAGCCCTTGGGCGTAGTATCCAGGCCGTTCTTGGGGGTCCCTCTGGGTGTGCAAGATGATGGAAGTCCGAATAGAGGGGAACACGAAGCTTGACAAGTGGAAGGAACTTGATCAAGTTGAATCTGACACTCTTGGTGCTAGACTAGAGTGCTCTTAATACATGGGTGAACCACTGCAGGGAGCCAAGGGACTCAACCTTGAGGGTGATCGAGAGATGGCAGATTCCCAGGGGAAGGGGGCATGGTTCCCAAAACCTTGTATCATACCTACACACCCCCCCGCTGGAGAGGGATGGACCAAGTGGCCTAGGTGACCGGGAAATCAGGAGATCTCCCAGAGGTGGGGCTGGACCCGAATCTTAGACATTCAGGTGGTCCTACGTACCCCATTAGGATGGGAATCAATCCACACGTAGTTCTGAAGGGTGCCTTTTAACGTCATGCATGACAGGAAATCAGGAGGACTGAACCTCAGAATGGGGCGTGCGTGGTGCAGCTATTGCAAACCCGAGGTGAATGAGGACGTAGTCCCACACTGCGCCACGCAGTCCTGTGATCAGGGTCCTGAAGGCAGGATTAGAGAGGTAAATTCGCTGAACTCAAGCTGGGTTTGAAGACAAGGGGTCTTGAACATAGTTCCAGATGAGAGTCTTAGTTTATGGTCTTAGAGCTCGGACCATGGATGGTGACAACTCCCGAGTAAGCACAGATGTCAACCCAATCCCTAAGCCCACGTGAGATAAACTCGGTGTGGGAAACAAGGGGGGTATCCTCATCGCAATACTTGGGGCATCCATCAAAGGGGAGTCAGCAGAGAATTTCGAAGGACACCTTTGATGTAGCTTGTTCCTCGAACGCGCAAACGTGCACGGGGGAAAAGTACCAAGATTCCCGAGACTCTACTTGGACATGATGAAGTGATGAAGGGTGTGAATTGTGTACCCGACATTTGGTCTTAATGGGTTGGCGTGACGACAGAGGAAAATTGTTATCCATGACGGAAACACAGCGTCTGTATCGCGTTAGCCTGAGGTGGGAACAACAAACGAGCATCGACTGCTGACCATATTCGCAACGCGGGATTTTATTGATTTGTTGTCCGAAACCCTCGGGGGCATTGGCCCGTATCGGTAGGAGAGACCTTGGGCGTAGTATCCAGGCCGTTCTTGGGGGTCCCTCCGGGTGTGAAAGATGATGAAAGCCCTGATGCGGGGATACGCAAAGCCTGTAAAGCGGATGCGGACGTGTCCGAGTAAAGCTTGTCATTCCAGGTAATAAACCAGAGTACTCTTAAGCACATTGGTGAACCGCTGAAGGAAAAGGATTGACGAAACAGCTCAGTAGGGGGGGGGGGGGAGCATGGTGTAGTCATTACGAGATCGTCGTGAATGAGGACATGATCCCACACCGCACCATATGATCCCCTCATGGAGGAAGGATGGGCCAAGGGGCCAAGATGGGATGGGGATTCCCGAGAGATGGGGCTGGACCCGAAGCTTAGACATTCAGGTGATCCTACGTATCCCATTAGGATGGGAATCAAGCCACACGTAGTTCTTGAAATGCAGTTTAACGTCATGAAGGACGAGGAGGGGAGTAATATACCCCTAAACAAGGGAGGTGTATGGCATGGTAAAGAAGCCATCGTGAATGAGGACGTAGTCCTACATCACACCATACGATCCTATAAGATAGGTCCTGGGCCGCGGCCCGGAAAGGCCAATGGGCCTGGGGCTGAGCCTCGGTCAGGAAGGCCTGACTGGTTTGTAGTTTAACGTCTTACATGAGGACGGGGGGTCGGGGACCCGAGGAGGCCAAGGGGCCTGAGGCTGGGCCTCGTAAAGGGAGGACGTATGGCATGGTACATGATCCCGACGTGAATGAGGACGTAGTCCCACATCACACCGTACACCCTTATGAGGAATCCTGGGCCGTGGCCCCGAGAAAAGGGGAAGTTATCAGTCAGAAAGGTCTGACTGGTTTGTAGTTTAACGTCTTACATGAGGACGAGGGGCCAGGGGCCCAAGGAGGCCAAGAGGCCTGAGGCCGGGCCTCGGTCAGGAAGACCTGACTGGCTTGCAGTTTAACGTCTTGCAGTGAGGACGGAGAGGCAGTTTAAGGTCATGCGGGACCAAGTCGCAGTTTAGAGTCATGCAGGACCCTCTCGCAGTTTAGGGTCATGCAGGACCACTGCAGTTTAATGTCGTGCGGGACCCTCTCGCAGTTTAGGGTCGTGCAGGACCACTTTTTGCCCTAGGAAAAGTATCGCTTGAGGAATTTGGCATTGGTGGGAGGGGTTACACGCTCTCCATCCGTGGTCACCAAGGAGTATGCTCCGTTGGGGTAAACCTTATGGATGATGTAAGGCCCTTCCCATTTGGGTTCTAACTTGGGTGGTTTCCTACCGGGGATCATTGGCGCTCGAAGGTCCAGTACCAGGTCACCCTGTAGAAAAGAGCGGATACGAACCTTCTTGTAAAAAGATCTCTCTATCTTGTCCTGATGCCTTTCCAGATTGTGCAGGGCACGGAGCCGGTTCTCGTCCAGTGCCTCTAATTCAGCTAGACGGATCTCGGCTACCTCATCTGGTGTCTGGTGATCATAAACTGCAGTACGTAGCGACGGCAGCTGGATCTCAATGGGTAGGACGGCCTCAGCTCCATACACCAGGGAATATGGGGTCACCTGGGTAGAGTTGCGAGTCGTCGTCCGGTAAGCCCAAAGGGCGTTGGGGAGCTTGTCCGGCCAAATCTTCTTGTTATGACCAACCATCTTCTGCAGAATGTTAGAGAGGGTCTTGTTGAACGCCTCGATCTGCCCATTCGCCTGCGCGTGGTAGCGGGAGGTATGGTTCGACCGGATGTCGTACTTAGCGTACAATTTCTTTAATTCAGCTGCTCGGAAGTTGGTGCTGTTATCGGTGAGGACAGCGTGAGGGACTCCAAACCGGTGGATAATGTTGGAGCTCACAAAGTCAACGATGGAACGGGCCTTGACCTCTTTGAGCGGAACTGCTTCTGCCCACTTGGAGAAGAAATCTATAGCAGTCAGGATGAACCTACACTGGCGGGCTGTTGCCGGCGGATACGGTCCCACTACATCGAGTCCCCATACCGCAAATGGCCAAGAGTACTTGGTGGGGTGGAGGGGTTCTGGAGGCCGATGCAAGAAGTTGGTGTGTACTTGGCACGCGTGGCATCTCTTGGCGTATCCAATACAATCATGGATCATGGAGGGCCAGAAGTATCCTAATCTCCGAATTTACTGGGACAGCTTCGGCCCAGCTTGATGGGCGCCACAGGAACCGGAATTAACCTCTTGCATAACTTGAGGTATCTCTACTCCTTGGATGCAACGGAGGAGGACACCATCGAAGCTCCGCTTATAGAGGATCTGCTCAAGACTGGGGCCGCTCTGGAGGGTGAATTGCAGCGCGCGGCGTCGTATTCGCTCGCGTTCAGCCCGGTCGTCCGGGAGCCGACCATTTTGGAGATACTCGACAAAAGGTGCTCTCCAGTCGGGGGTGGTTTCAACCACTGCGTCTGACGAACCCGGGACTCCCGATATGGAGGGTCCGGCGGTGAGATGACTTACCCGTAGGCTATCACGGTCCTCTTGGGTGACGGGAGCAATGACTCTCCGGTGGGCCACGTGTATGACCAAATCATCTTGCTCGGGTTCTGCGAGCGACGCGGCTAAACCAGCCAGGGCATCCACTTGTCCGTTCTGCGGTCTTGGGACATGGGTAACCTCTGGCCAAGGAGAGAAATGGGCCATTAGGAGGAGGGTGTACTCCAGTAACGGTGCAAGCTCTGGCTTCCTGACGACGTAGTCGCCATTAACCTGTTTGATCACCAGCTCGGAATCTCCCTTCACATGTAGATGGGGAACATGGATCTCAAGGGCCAACTCGAGGCCGGTGATGAGAGCCTGGTACTCTGACTCGTTGTTCGTACAACCTTCTGACAACAGGAACGAGTACGGCAGGACGGCTTGTGCCGGGGTAATGAAAACAATGCCCAGACCCACTCTGTTGAGCTTGGGGTCGTTGAGCCTTCTACCGGTGGGGCTCCGGGAGGCACCGTCGAAATGCATTTGCCAACATGGGGCAGCATGATCGACTGAGAGGATCGTCTCGTCGGGAAAATCCAGGTCTAGGGATTGATCCGCGGAGGTTGGATGGGCAGCTAAAAAGTCTGCCAACGCTTGTCCCTTAACGGCCTTCTGAGGCACGAACCTGATATCAAATTTCTGGAGAATCACCGCCCACCGTGCTAGTCGGCCAGTCAGCATGGGGCGGTTCAGGATGTACTTCAGCGGATCTACCCGAGAGATCAATTGTACCTCGTGGTGTTGCAGGTAGTGTCGCAACTTCTGCACAGCGAAGACGAGCGCAAGGCAGCTCTTTTCGATGGGGGAGTATCTGACCTCCATATCGAGAAGCATGCGGCTGAGATGGTAGAGACTATTCTCAGTGCCCTCGTTATTCTTCTGGGCGAGCAGCGCACCGAGGGATCTCTCCAGGGCGGTCACATAAAGGACCAGCGGCTTTCCGGAGACGGGTGGCATCAAGACCGGAGGTTGGAGCAGATACTGCTTGATTACCTCGAAGGCGGCCCGACACTCCTCATCCCATTCGTAGGCAGCGTCTTTCTTCATGAGCCGGGAAAAGGGCTCACACTTGCCGGCCAGATTCGCAATGAATCGGCGTATATAGGCTAAGTGGCCTTGCAGGCCTCGTAGCTCTCGAATGTTGCTCGGGGGAGGCATTTGGCTGATGGCCTTGATCTTCTCCGGGTCGATCTCGATACCTCGGTATCTGACAACGAAGCCCAGAAACTTTCTGGAGGTGACTCCGAAGGCACACTTCAGCGGGTTCATCTTCAGGTGACGGGAACGGAGGAAACCGAACACTTTCTCAAGGTCTTTGAGATGGTCCTGGCGCTGGCGCGATTTGACTACAAGGTCATCCACGTAGCATTCCACCAATGTCCCGAGGATCGGTTTGAATATGCGATGCATGGCCCTCTGATAAGTGGAACCTGCATTTTTCAAACCGAATGGCATTACCCGGTAGCAAAAGGTACCCTGGGGAGCCCTGAAGGCAGTGGACTCCTCGTCTTCGGGGGCCATCCGGATCTGGTTATACCTGGAATACCCGTCCATGAAAGAGAGGGCTTGGAACCCGGCCGTGGCGTCAATCAACAGCTCCGTCACTGGGAGTGGGAAGTCATCCTTTGGGCAGTGGCGATTGAGATCGCGGAAGTCGATGCAGACTCTGATCTGCCCATTCTTCTTCCTGACCGGCACAATGTTGGCGAGCCATTTGGGGTACTGGACCTCCTTAATGAAGTTGGCTTTGATAAGCTTGTCAACTTTGGCCTCGACCATAGCACCATGAGAAGGGTGCATTTTCCTGGGAGGCTGCTTGAACCCACGGTGTTTTGCCGGGAGACCCAGACGGTGGACGAACACTTGGGGATCCAGCCCTGGCATCTCATCGTAACTCCAGGCAAACACATCGCGGTGCTGTTTGAGGAAGTCTACATACCGCTGCCGCTCCTCGAGGGACATGGCCACACTGATCAATGTGGGTCTTGGATCTGCCTCGCTGCCAAGGTTCACCTGTACCAGTTCATCAACCGTGGTAGAGACGCCTTCTTCAAAGGCTGGGGGAGCATCCTCCAAGTCTTCCTCCCCAGCCGTGGGGGAACTTCCCGCGACGGAAGATACTTCTGGGTTCTCAAAACCCGAGGGACAGCTGGTGCCGGCTTGGGCAGCAGCGGTCATCATATCAGGAGACTCACTTGTCGTTGAGACCATAGCAACGAATGCATTTGATCCGATCCCATCTGGCCTTCGGCCTAAGGGGCCACGCTTGATGATATCAAAGCAGTGGTGACGTGTCGGCCTGAGTTGGTTAATTCCAGCCCGGCGAAAGAGACACGTATGGCGCACCGCCGTTGCCATCAGCTTGACGTCCCGGTACCGTACAGGGGTAGGAGGTTCCGGGATGACCCGAGCCTGGTTGATGTAGGAG
Organism: Viscum album; assembly: GCA_963277665.1. Lineage (NCBI taxonomy): Eukaryota > Viridiplantae > Streptophyta > Magnoliopsida > Santalales > Viscaceae > Viscum > Viscum album. The sequence continues at coordinate 45,120 of CAUJRU010002728.1, forward strand.
TACGAGGTGATTTTCTGCCGTCGCTTGGACATGGGAACATGCCTTCCTTGCGTACCCGAAATAACAAAACATTGTCCCATGTCGGGGGTCGTGGCCTCCAACCGGTGGATCGGGAGGATGTAGGCATCGTCCATGCTTGCCCAGGGATCACTTGTGATCGGGGCGGGCTCATCCTCGCTTACCAGGATTTGCTTGTCCTTACTTTTGTAATAACCCGCATCCAGATAGCGGGCCTCACAAGAAGCGAAAGGGGACGCGTCTCCTTGGAGCACGCCTACTCGACCGTTGAGCGAGTACTTAAGGCACTGGTGATACGACGAGGGAACCGCTGCATGCAGATGGAGCCATGGCCTGCCCATCAATGCGTTGTAGGCGGTGTCCTGAGAAACAACCATGAACTCGGTGCTGGAAATTAAGCCACCGAACTGGGTCTTCAAACGGATCTTGCCGACCGGGGTTTGCTCTGTCCTGTCGTACCCCTGGATCCTGAGGTCAGAGGGAGTCAAATCACCTTCGGACAGAGCCAGCTTTCGCAGCGTCCGGGTCGGAATTAGATTGATTCTAGAACCCGTGTCAACGAGGCATCGGCGGACTTCCACATCGTTGAAGTGGCCAGTGATATACAGTGGGCAAATGTGCCCCTGTATAGGAGGGTCCTCATATTCACCGGAGAACGAGATAACCGCCTGACATTCGGCGTCTTCAATCGTCTCGGTATGGAAGGCTTCCGCAGATGCCACTTCTGTCTCGAACTGGAGGGGGATCCTTAGGGCCTCGGCAAGTGCCTCGCGCATTTTAGATGACAGGAGAAGGGCCTAGAGGATGGAAAGCCTCACCGGGATGCCGGCCAGATGCTTCAGAACATCGTACTTTCGTGCCAAACGCGAACCTCTGCTTACAGGAGGTCGTTCGGCATTTGGATGCACAGCGGGTCCGGCTGGCTGAACTGGCGAGTAACTAGTACTGGGTACATCTTGCTGCCTACCAGTAGAATCCTGAAGAGTAGTCGCCGGGCTAGGATCGGACAGCAGAGGCTGGCCTGTTGCCGGGCAAGACTGGCTGTGATATGAACGAGGCGGCTCTCCCTGATCCAGCAACACGAACGGCGGTGGAGGTAGAGTCGAGGGTGTCGGGTGGGTCTGCGCGTGCTGAGATCTGCACTGAGCCTGCTGCCTGGTCTCGGTAGCGTGCACGGCTTGGCCGCAAATGCCGGCTGACGTACCTCGATGACCGACGCGGTTGCGATTCCGCCGACGTTGACGTCGGCTGGAAACGTTGGGGAGGTCCGCCTGAGGTTCCCCCTCGTCGGGGGTCATATAGGGCTTTACCAGCTCCACAGTGTTAACCGAAGCGTACCCTTGACTGTCGCTCGAAGAGTCATCCACCGCTGGGCGGATTCTGGGAGGAATACCCATTTCGGGAGGCATAAAGTCACCGAGAGTGCGGGATGACGACGGCACTGGCGGTGCACGTTGCTTCTTCTTACATCGCCGCTGCTTGCCCTTTTGGGCAGAGGTCGACTGTGAAGATGATGTTGAGGCACCAGCTACTTCCTCTGAAGGTTCCGACTGCTTCAGGCGTGCCCGGATGATACCCTGGGCACAGACGACGGTTTTTCGAGCCATCCAGTTGTTGTATTTCCGGGACCCGCGGCTAGGGACCTGCTGCCACTCACCTTCGCCGTCGCTGCCGATTTCTGATCCCGCAAAGACGCCTGCCACTTGCGCTGGCGCTGGGCCCAACTTAACTATGTTGTTGTTGAACTGGTCCTGAAGTCAGTCTTTAAACACATATCATCGCTTGAGGGTGTGCCCCAGGATTCGATGATAAGGGCAGTAGTTGGGGTGATCGGTGAGATGCGCCTCTGCCGGCCTCCTGCACTCAGGCAGACGCACGATCCCTTGCTCTAGAGCACTTCGGAAGTAGCCAGGGACCTGATTTTCGTTGAACGAATAGGTATGGTACTTTCTTTCCAGGTAAGGAGCCCTGGGGGCCTGGTCCTGTCGAGGGACCGGAGGGGCTTGCCGAGGAGGCGGTGCCTGGTTGTCTCACCTAGGTGGCGGTGGCGCATTGCGCGGGGGAACCTGTCGGTTCTGAGGCGGTCGCTGCTGGGCAGGAGCCTGCGCTTGAGGTGGAGGACCTCTGCGGGGTTGCGGGGGTGGTGCCGCCGGTAGCAATTCCAGCTGCCTCGGGGCTTCTATTTGAGCCACCGCGGTGGGTTCAGCCCTGGCGGCCCTCCTGGCTGGGATCATAGGGGGAAGCAAACGTGCCTGACTAGCCTGTTGCAGGGCCTCCTCGAGGCACTGGGCCTTATCCGAGAAATCTCTGAACCCTCCAGGGTAGTTCTGGGTAATCAAGGAGGGTACCAGCTCTGTCTTGACGTTCCCCACACACATCGTCAGTAATTGCTCCTGAGTCCGTGGCATATCGAGGGAATACGTAAGTCCTTTCCACCGGGCGATGAAGTCTGCAACCCGCTCATCAGGCCTCTGTTTGCACTTGAAGAGGTCCGCAATGCTGGTCTTTCGCGTGGTGGAGCTAAACTGGTATAAGAACTGCCGGCGAAGATCCTCCCAACCGGTCACTGATCCGATGGGGAGCTGGCTGTACCAGACGAATGTCGGGCCTTCCAATGTCTGTACAAAACATCGGAGCTTAGCGGCTTCTTGCTGAGCCGGGGTCCCCAGCATGGGGCCACACCTGGAAGAGAAATGAGCCAAGTGCTGGGGTGGGTCCCCTGTCCCGTTAAACGGCGAGAAAGTGGGGTTCCCAAAACCCGGAGGCGCGGTCATATCATCCACCCACGCGGGATAAGGCTTGCCATCCGGTGGGACCGCCACCTGCCGTGTTTCCAACACCTCGAGGCGGGCTGTGAGTGCCGCAATAAGGTCCTCCGGGTGGGGGTCCCTGTCTTTACGGGGATCCCTAACCACAAGCGCATTGCCAGGTTCTTCAACACGGTAGACGGCTTCGGCTGCTCGCGGGTCAACTGGCTGGACGACCTGCTGGGCGACTGGGGGAACCCGGGTTGGATTCTTCAGATTGCCCCGTCGCTCAGGGGGGTTTGGCGAGACGTATCGCGCCCTCTTGCCGTATGTTATGGCTTCCGCCCTGTCCGCGACAGTAGCATGATCAGGGTTGCCCGGAGGCATCTCACCGGGGGGAAATTGTTCCTGCCCCTGCTACCCCGGCCTGGGATTACCATAGTCGGGTCGCCGCTCTGCGGCGCACTCAGCCAATAGTTCGTCAACCAGCCTCTTCTGCTCAGCAAGCTGCTGGCGCAACGTGGCCTTCTCAGGATCCTCGTCTATTTTCTGCACAGAGGCGGACGGGTCGGAGTGCTTGACTATTCCGACATGCTCCTTACCCTTGCCAATGCTTCGACCGAGTGCCAGTGACTCGGTGGGGACGGGGAGGCCTAGCAGGTTCCTCTGCTGACGGGTGACTCTCCCTGATGGGTCGAGTAGTGGCGGTACTCCCTCGGATGGTAAGTCCCCATGAAGGAACTCAAGCTCATCTTCCTTATCCACAACGTCGGCCATGTGGACTGTAACCCCTCTTGAGGGCATATCCTCGATGTCGCATAGCGAATCAGGCTGTCGTCGGATAGGGTCGAAGAGGAGAGCGACATAGCGTCCCCAGCCATGGACTTGCACATGGGGGGTGGCTTCCCTGACGATCTTGCGGAGTGCCTTGAAACTCTGAACGCATTTTCGTTGGAGGGCACTCTGGTGACCGGGCGACTCGGGGTGCTGGGCCACAAGGAGCGCCGCTGCGTCAATCAGGCGGCACTATTTTCCAATCTCCTCGAAGTGCTCTCGACTCCGGGGGTACAGTACCCGTTCCCAGCGGAGGCGGAAGTGCGTCTCCCACAGGGTTCGACAAAAGCACCCCACTTCTTCAGGGGTAAGCGACTCGGGTACGCAGAAATTCAGTGCCGCCGTGGGCCAGAACTTATCTGGGAAGTAGTCCACTGCAAGAATACTCCAGAAGCTCCTGGGTTCTTCCTCGGGGTTTGGCCCTACATTTCCCCACTCATCAACCGGGGGCGGCTGAGGGACCGGTAGCGGTACCGAGGCGGACCTCTGGGATAGCAAACTCGGCAGTGGAGAATACGGTGCGCGAGCAGACTGGCCACCGAATTCTGGGCCTTCCTCCGAAGAGCGAGGTGACCTGACCACAATGTCACGATAGGACGGGCTAACATCCACTGCTTCAGGTATGGGAATTGCCATTACCGGTGTCCGGTCATGTCGTGGCTCTACCACCGTTGACCCCCAAAACAGCTCCTCGTGATCCCGAGTAGAGGTAGAGGGCGCTTCGGGTGACGATGGCGGTGACTGCGCGGTCGAAACCTGCGAAGTTCTCAGAATCTCTTCCTCCTGAATGTACCTGCGGAGAGAGACGGGAATCCGGTGGACCTCAAATTCTGGGAGAACGAGGCTGACGCATCTGGTTCCTGCCCCAGTCCTTGATACGGAGGAGCTGGGAGAAGGTTCCATCGCTGAATCACATTCCACTTCCGAATCGGAGAAGCGGGTAGGTTTGATTTCCCCCTGGGCCTTCCCAGGATTCTTCTTGTGGCGGCGACGACCCGCTCTTCTGCCCTTGGGTGGCTCTTCGGGATAGGGTTGACCCCTATCAGGCAGCCTCGGGGCGGCGCTGGCGCCGTGGCGGAGAGGGCCCTCACTTGAGACAGCCGGGGTGCGAGGGGCACCAGGGCAAATGTCGAAGGGTACATGGGGAGGACCTCCATGAACAATACCCGTGTGGGAGGGGCCTCTGTTGGAACTGGCAGGAGCATGGGGAAGACCTCCATGGTCGATGCGAGTGGAGCGAGGCTGACCTTCACTCCTTGAGTTGCTGGGGCGAGGAGGACCTTTGCCAGTCACGGAGAGGACGTAGGGGGGACCCCCACGTTGAAGAAGGACCGGATGGACGGTGCCTTCAGAAGGATGGACTCCATACCCTGTACAGCGGGCACGGGAAATGTTTCCGCGCTGAGCATCACTGCCATGGGGCAGGTCTTCCTGTAGGATGGGGGCAGCACGAGGCATGCCTCCATGGCGAACCTCGGAGCGGGGAAGGCCCATGCTCTGTGGAGTAGTGGTACGGGGAGGACCTCCGTACGGGGTGTCATCGCCGCGGGTTAGCTCGCGGCGATCACTACTTGGGCCTGCAACCCGGAGAGTCAACCCAGCCTGCCCGCGGGGCGGTTGGGGTCTCGATCCTGGTTGGGCGAAGGGGTGCCCCTGCTCAATGTAAGCGGGGGCTTCATAATGTACGTCGGCGGTGGCTCGGGCCACTGTAGCTGTCGACGTGGACGCGCCTAGGCGAGCGTCCTCAGCCCGGGCCCGACGCTGACGTCGGGTCAGGTGGGCCGGTGCAGGTGGTGCGGGGACGTAGTCTGCCTGCTCTTCCTGCGGGGCCGGACGGCGGTGCTGACGTGGCCGGACGGGAGCTCTCGCCTGGGGGCCCTGGGTCGGGGCCCTGAGCGGGCGGAGCCGGACCGCGCCTGCCTCTTCGGCGTAAGGCGAAGAGTTGTCAAGGCGTTCCGGGGATAGGCTCCCGAAACGGTTGAATGTCGAGGTGGGGAGCAGGGGCTCCCTGCGTGGCCTGTTAGGGCGGCGTTGACGGCGGGGCCTGGAGGCCTCCAGGTCCAAGCGGGCCATATCCCTAGTCGGGATGACCCCTTTCTCCTCGTACCTGCGCACGAGGCTGTTGATCACCCTTCGTTGGATGACCTCTGATGGGGAAAGGGGACGTGGACGTCCCGTATTCCGTGATGTGGCAGCCATCGTGGCGGTGGTGGCTTCATGTGGAGTGGCCGTCATGGTGTTGCCCCTGCCCCTGCGCGGGCGAGGAGCGGATGGTGACCGCATCTCTGAAGTAGCAACCTGGTTCCTGGAAAGCGAAGGGATCAATTCATCAGTACTGAGAGGAAAAGGATTGACGGCCAGTGCCCCAGTGCTCTTCCATCCCCCATGTCTGTGAGAAGGATCCACACCAACACGCTGCAGAGCGGAGTGCCCCACGTTCTACTACCCCGACCGCTGGTGAGTTTCACGACAGGCCCGCCATTTGCTTGGCGGGACCAGGCAACGGATATCTGAATCCGGTGACACGTCAATCTACTGGTGTCTCGAATGCTACTAATCTCCATGCTGAGGAGAAGAATTTCACGTCGGGTTCACCATTTCTGTTTCCGACGCTTTTGCCGGGGCGCGCGCGCATCCGTCCGTCAGGGGGGGGGGGGACGCGCGGCTTTGTTGCCCCGCATTCCCACTTTCCAAAGGCGGGCGGCATTCGCTCCTTATTCAGGTACGTCTGCTCCTTGATCGAAACGGGATGATGGGATGTCGGTTCTTCCTCCTGTGGATTCCTCCTCAGAACTCGTCACCTAGTCCGGGTCTCCCTTATAGATTTAATACGTAGTTCGTGAAACTCTTCCCAGTGCCATGTTCCCATGGACGCCGGTTAATTACGCTGCTCCTATCGGGACATTCCAAAGGGTCCAGTCAGGGCAACAACCTTCGGTCAGGGGAGTAGTCACATTGAGGCATCAGTAGCGTGTCTGGATGCTGGGGGACCTGGCATGTCCGTCTGTTATCCTTGATCACAAGGCTTCTCGAGGGCGTGGAAGCTCGAGGCATCCCACATCGAGCGCGGGGAATTACATGTCATAGACACGTATCTGAGGTTTTCCTCAGCTTCCCGTGTTCAACACAGGGTACGCCGCGAGTTTAACATCCAGCGGAGATGGATGAGAGTGAAATGGGACCATAGCAGGGGGCGACAGTGAAGTTGGGCTTGAGCCTTGAAGAGGCTTCCTACGTATCCCTGTGGCAGGGAATCAAAGTCCGCGTAGTTCGGGATGGTGCCGGTAAACCGACGTGAAGCTGGACCTTGGTCCGACGGGCATCGTCAGCGTACCGACGTGAAGATGGACCTTGGTCCGAGGGGAGTTGGGCTTGAACCTCTGGGAGGATTCCTACGTACCATGCCTTGACATGGATCAAAGTCCTCGTAGTTCATGTGGGTGGGTCGCAATGGCTTACCACCGGACCAAAGTGTAGTTTAACGTCATGCTGGACGAAGATGGGACCCGGCGTGAAGAAAACGACGGGTGGGTGTGTCGATGAACCGATGTGAAAGTAGACCTTGGTCCACTATTGGTGGTGGGCTTGAACCTCATAAAGGCTTCCTACGTACCATGCCTTGACACGGATCAAAGACCTCGTAGTTTAGAGAATACAGTTTAACGTCATGCGGGACAATAGTGAACCCTGACGTAAATAAACGACGGGTGGGCTTGAACCTCGTGGAGGCTTCCTACGTACCATGCCTTGACATGGATCAAAGACCTCGTAGTTCAGGTGGGATTCGCCGATAAACCGACGTGAAAGCAGACCTTGGTCCACTGTTGGTGGGCTTGAACCTCGTGGAGGCTTCCTACGTACCATGCCTTGACATGGATCAAAGACCTCGTAGTTCAGGTGGTGGGTCGCAATGGCTTACCACTGGACCAAAGTGTAGTTTAATGTCGTGCTGGACGGGGGTGAGACCTGACGTGAAATGACGGGTGGTCTTGAACCTCGTGGAGGCTTCCTACGTACCATGCCTTGACATGGATTAAAGTCCTCGTAGTTCACTTGGGTTTCGTCGGTAAACCGACGTGAAAGTAGACCTTGGTCCACTATTGGTGGGATTGAACCTCGTGGAGGCTTCCTACGTACCATGCCTTGACATGGATCAAAGTCCTCATAGTTCATGTGGGTGGGTCGCAATGGCTTACCACCGGACCAAAGTGTAGTTTAACGTCATGCTGGACGAGGGTGAGACCAGACGTGAAATGACGGGTGGTCTTGAACCTCGTGGAGGCTTCCTACGTACCATTCCTTGACATGGATCAAAGTCCTCGTAGTTCACTTGGGTTTCTCCGGTAAACCGACGTGAAAGTAGACCTTGGTCCACTATTGGTGGGCTTGAACCTCGTGGAGGCTTCCTACGTACCATGCCTTGACATGGATCAAAGTCCTCGTAGTTCAGGTGGTGGGTCAGGGTCGGTGCTCACTCTAAGCCCACGTGAGTCATGCTCGGTGTGAGAAACAAGAGGTTGCATGGACCTGACGACCACGTCGCGAAGGGTGCGTCCGTGAGAAGCGAAGAGGGGCTTACGCGTTGGGCGGCCCATGGTGTTGGGACTTACTCCAGGATGGAGGCCCATGGCACGACAAAGCGCGGGAAAGATGGACCTTGGTCCGACAACGGGAGGTTCCTCGTTCCCTATCACGTCCTCCACTGACCTTGGTAGTGGGGAAGTACCGAGATGCACAGGTGCAATCATCCATACCAAAGGTTAGGGGTTTACGCTCTGAGGCGACCCTTCCCCTGCGAACATACACCACTCCGACAAGGAGGATCTCATTCCATGTGCGGAAGAGTTCCATTCCCGTGGAAACGAGTGGTGTAAAAAATGTTCGAGTTGGGGGGACCCTTCGTGAGGGAGACGAGGTTGGGCCAAAGTTTAACGTCATGTGTTGATGACGTGGTGCTTGGAAGTTTAACGTCCTGCAACTCGGATGAGGTGGGTTCACTCCACACCCCTAGGGCTTACATAACCGGTACCCTCTGGTCCTTGGGGAAGGGAAGGTGTCGGTAAGGCCATGGTGAAGGGGGGTCGTGAGAGGAACCATCGAGGGGTCCAAGTTAGCGTGGCTATGCGAAGAAGCAATAGCCGTTAGCGTGCCTATGCGAAGAAGCATTAGGCGAAGCAACGCTACGGGAGGTGTTGTCCATGGGACTTTGAAATCACATCGTGCGAACCTGGAGGGTCACACGGAAAGAGGAATCGCTAAGCAGAGGAGTGTGCTTTGCGAAGTGGGGTGCCTTGGTCTTAGCATGGGGCATAGGTGGGAATGGGAGGTGCTTCGCGAAGTGGAACAGTGTTCGCGGAGCACTGCCTTGCGAAGAAGGTGTGGTTCGCGAAGCAGGGTCCTGCCAAGCAAGGTGCTTTGCGATGCATAGTTATCCTGCCTTGGCATAGGGATTACTAGCATGGGTTGGGTGTTTCGCGAAGCACAAGTGCTCCGCGGCTACCCGGGTTCCCTTGGGAATCCCCTTCCTTTGCGAACGCCCTTGAGCTTCGCGAAGGGCATCCCTCCCAGAAGAGGGGCTCAAAACGGAACAAATCAGAGTCGTCTCGCGGAGTAGAAGTACCTCGCGGAGCTCATGATTCCCGGGGCAAAGCGTGCTTCGCGATTCGGGAGAGGAGAAGCCGAAAGGTCGGATTGTCCGTCCTGGGGACTCAGGGGGGAGTCGAGTATTTATAGGGAAGGGGCGCCGCGAAGCAGGGCTCGCGCGCCGCCTTCGGGGCTTCGCGGCGGCTCGCGAACGTCAAATGGGTTCGCGGAGGATTACCGCCTCCGGAGCTTCGCGGCGGCTCGCGAACGTCAAACCGGTTCGCTGAGGATTACCGCCTCCGGAGCTTCGCGGGGCCGCCAAGGTTGGGACGCTTCGCGGCGGGGCTCCGCGGCCGGGCTTCGCGGCCGGGCTTCGCGAGGCAGCGCGCCGGCTATCTTTTTCGTTCCTTCCTTTCGGGCCATATTTTTGGCGCCAACAGTACTAATAATACATCTTTTGAAATTCTCTTTATAAAAATAGTAGGATAAACTATTCCTTTTGAAAATACTTTTGAAATAAGAAAATTTATGAACCTATCATACCAATCTCCATGAACTTGTTTTAAACCACATAAATATTTAGTTAATTTAAAAACTTGATTTGGAAAATGATAATTTTGAAAACCAGGGGGTTGTTCTACAAAAAAAAATCCTCAACTATAAAACCATTTAAGAATTCACTCTTTACATCCATTTTATAATGCTTGAAATATATATTTTTTGAATAATAAAGTAGGATTCTTTTGGATTTGAGTTTGGCTATAGGGGTAAAGGTTTTTTCATATTCTATCCCTTCTTCCTGACTATAACCTTTTACAACAACTCTATCCTTATTTCTAACTATAGTTCCTGACTCATAAACTATATTCTTCAACACTAATTTAGTGCTAATAGTCAAGGTTTCCTTGGGTCTATCTATAAGTATCCATAATTTGTTTCTTTCAATATAATTTAATTCTTCTTTAATTTCTATTACCCATAATTCATCATTAATAGCTTCATTGATGTTCTTAGGTTCAAGCTGCGACAAGAAAGCTTGATGTTCAACATAATTTCTAACAGAAAATCTAGTTTGTGTTCCTTTATTTAGATCACTTACAACAAGATCTAAAGGATGGTACTTAATGGTTCTAACATCTCTAGATAAAGAGGGACTGATCACTTCTGGATTTTCTGGTTTAGGTTCTGGAAGTTCTGGAAAATTTTCAGAACTGGATGAATTTTCTTCTTATTTTATAGTAGAATCTAATGGTTTAGATTTTGAATCCAGAGAAGATAAATCATCCTCAATGTTTTATAAAGAGGTATTAGGATCATGTGGATCAGTTTCATCAAATTTTACATGGACTGATTCCTCCACTATTTTGGTATCCTTATTGAAAACTCTATAGGCTTTGCTAGAGATTGAATAACCAAGGAAAATTCTTTCATCGCTTTTGGAAGAAATTTTTTCCATATTATACTTAGTGTTAAGAATAAAGAATTTGTAACCAAAAACTCTAAATTAATTAACATTAGGTTTCCTATGATTCCATAGCTCATAAGGGGTCTTCTTAAGGATAAGTCTAGTCAAAACTCTATTGATGATGCAACAAGATATATTGATAACTTCTACCCAAAAATAGATAGGTAGGTCATTCATTAAGCATAGTTTGGGCTATCCCTTGAAAATTTATATTTCTTATTTCAATAACTCCATTATATTGAGGTGTCCTTGGAGTGAAGAAGTTATGAGTGTATCCATTTTGTAAGAAAAATGATTCAAAATCTTGATTTTCAAACCCACAACCATGATCACTCCTTAAGGTCTTAATCCTAAGTACACTAAGATTTTTTAAAGACTTATCATACTTAGTAAAGTAAAAGTAGGATTCACTTTTGTGAGTTAGAAAGTATACCCAAGTATACCTAGAATATTCATATATTAGATCATAAACAAAGTGCTTCCCATTAAGACTTGAAACTCTAGAAGGTCAAAACAAATTATTGTAAACCAACTTAATGGGTTTAGAATTTGACACTTCTTTCTTTAACCTAAAATAAACTTAATGTTGTTTCCCTTTTTGATAGGGATTACAGACATTATCAGATGGTAACTGAAACTTAGGTATATCCCTAACTAACCCTTTACTAGTTATATTCCTAAGTGAGTGAATGATTCAATGTCCTGGTCTCCTATTCCAAATCCATAACTCTTTGTGAAAGGCACTTAAATATGAAACATTTTGAGAGATCAAAGAATTTAAATTTATAGAATAAAAATTTTCATTTATCAAATTAGTAAAAACTAATATATTTTTAGAATTAAAAATATTACAAGCATCATTTTCAAACTTAACATAAAAACCATCATCACATAACTGAGAAATGCTTAGTAGATTATACTTTAAACCATTAACATATAAAACTATAGAAATTAAAACTGAATTTTTGTTACCAATCCATCCTAATATGATGATTTTTCTTTTTTCATTATCACCAAAGGTGACCTTTCCACCATCAAAATTTATAAGTATCTTGAAGAATGAATAATATATTGTCATATGTATTGAACAATAAATGTCCAAGTACTATATACTTCTACTGGAGGTCTTCAAGAATTTTCCCTAAGAAAAAGTTTTAAACAAGAAATGATTTTGGTACCCAAATCTGTTTGGTTCTAAAAATTTTAATAATAAAGGATTTTGGAACCCAAATTTTCTTAATGGGTTTCCTACAAACATATTGAAAACTTTTAAAATTAAAAAATCTTTTAGGTCCTTTTGAAAAATGATTGGCAGTAGAACTTTCAGGTCTGGATTTAGGAACAAAAGTAATATTAGATATTATTCTTTATCTAGGATCATATCCTATTCCAGTAACATATTTGGGAGAAACTTTCTTTCCAAAAAATTGTGTAAGTGTATCTCTACCATTTGTAAACTTTTAAAGATCTTTCTTTAATTGATTATTAAATAGTTTTAAGTTCAGTGTTCACTTTGAGAAGTTGAGCATTTTTCTTCTTTTCTATAGATAGTTCAGATTTTCTATTTACAGATAAAGCATGATTCCTTTTAATAATTTTATAATTATCATTTAATTCATTAAATGTGTCTTATACAATGTTTCAATATTAAAATAATTATTCATTTGACATATCATCATCATCATCATGTTGTTCATTTTCAGAATCATTAAAATTATAAATAGAAATAATATTAGTAATAGTAGGTAAATAAAGTACCTCACTGACTTTAGTCATGAAACACATATTGGATCTTTCTGGATTTTCTTCAGGTGATGAATCAGAGTCACTAGAGCTATCCTTTGAATCACTACATGTTTCCTTCATGTCCTTTTTGTATCTTATTCTCTTTTCTTCATATTTCTTTTTATACTTAAGCTTTGGATAGTCAAATTTTATGTGAGATTTCCTTTTATATTCAATGAAGATAACTTCCATTGGATCATCATCCTTTTTTCACTCTTTCTTCCAAATTCCTATGTTTCTATACTTTCCTTTATAATTTTATTTTTTTTTTAAAAAATATTTTTGTAAAATTTCTTGAATCTTCTTGATAGGAGAGCCATCTGCTCATCACTATCAAGAGGTGATTCACTATCACTAGAACTGGAAGCTTGTGATTTCTCATTCTCATTTTCCTTTTTTTTGGAGTTAGTAGTCTTGAAAGATACTAAATTTATTTTAGGGTCCTTATCTTCTTCATAGTTTAACTTTAATTCCTCTTTATACATCATAAGTTTTCCAATCAACTATTTCACAGGCAGTTTACTTATGTCGCATGATTCTCTGATTGAAACTGATGTTCCTCTCCATATTTCTGGTAGAAATATTAGTATTCTCATGATTTGATCCTTGTTAGATGCAATATTTTCAAGAAATTTCATTTTGTTGATAATTTCATTGAACTAGAGATACATTTTAGAAATGGTTTCATTAGGCTTTATTTTAAAATTATCATATTTAATAGTATAAGTGTTAAGTCTCATATTCTTAACATTAGAAGTTCCATCATGGGAAAAAGAGTATCCCAAATTTCAAATGCTATTTTATATGCATAAATCCTATTAAATTATTTATATCCCAAAGCATAGTACAAATCATTTATACCTTTACAATTATTAATATATAAAACTTTAGTAGGTTCATCCCAAGAAGCTCTAGTAGTAGCAGGAAACTCATATTTATCTTCTATAACAGTCCATATTTCAAATCCCATACATATTTCTATATGTATTTTCATATTTATGTGCAATTTCTCCTATAAAATTTTTGCAAGCATTTTCAATTCAAGGTTATCTTTATTTTTTCCTCGATGGGTTTCTCTTGAGTAGCATGGGTTTGTCAAATGTTGGTCTATTCAGTGTGTTGTTGCATTAGACCAAGAATTGATTCAGGACATTAACTTCAAAAACCATGGTTCAAAAATGGCCCTTAAATTGGATATGAATAAGGCATATGATCGAATGGAGTGGGGATTTGTAAATAGGGTATTAAAATGTATGGGTTTATCTACTTGGGCTATGGATATTGTGTTTAGATGTTTCATCTCCTCATGGATGGCAGTCTCTTTTATGGGAAAAACTCATGGCTTTTTTAAAACCTCCCGGTGGCTGAGACAAGGGGACCCTATATCTCTAACCCTCTTTATACTTATGCAGGATCCTCTTAGTAGGCTTATTAATAGAAAGATCTCCATGGGGTATTTTCTTCCTTATCATAGGCCTATTAATCAACAAACAACCTCACACATTATGTTTACTGATGACACTCTCATTTTTATGAATGGAAGTGGGCGATCAGTCAAGGTGCTTATTGATATATTGGATGAATATTGTTTATGGAGTGGGAAGGTTATTAACAGATCTAAGAGAAGTTTTTATTTTTTAAATAAATGTGGGGAAAGACAATTGGAATCCCTATGTAGTAATTTGAATATACATAGGGGGTCATTTCCAATGACTTATCTGGGGTCTCCTTTAGCTTCTAGCCATATTTGGATTGTTGATTTTGATGGTATTATGAATAAAATAGTTAGTCGCGTGCTTAATTGAAACAATTAATTTATATCATTCGGTGTCTGAATAACTTTAATTAATAGTGTTCTAAGTGTCATCCCAATACATGCCCTTTCGGGATGTAATGTGTCGAAGGGTGTTTTTTCTTCTATTGATAAAGTTATGGTCAGTTTTATCTAGGATGCTTAGAATGAGAGAAAATGTAATTGGTCTTCTTGGAATAAGTTGGCAAGATCTATTCAGGTGGGTGGTATTAATGTGAGGAGTTTGGATGGAACTTTTCATGGTATGCATGCAAGACTTGTGTGGGAAGTTGTGGAGAAGCATACTCTGTGGGGGAAAGTTATGTCTGGGGATTTTGTTTCTCATGGGTCTGCACTATGGTCTTTAATTCAAGACTTGATTCTGATCATCAATTTGAATTCTCAATGGATTATTGGGGAAGGAAATATTTATTTTTGGAATGATAACTAGGAAGGATATTGTATTGGTTTTCCTGGATGCCCTGCTTCTATGATATCCTTCAAGGAGGCTAGTGGATTACCTAGCTTCATTAATTATGTCTTGAATAGGGATCAAAAGAAAGTTTTTGATCTCATCGACTTGAATTCAGAACCAAATAAATGTGTGTTTACTGCCTCTAATTTTGGGAATTTTTTGATGAAGGATTTTAGTTGGATTTCATCTCTTCAGGGTATGCAGGATGTTTGGAATAGTACTGTATAGTGTAATAAGATTCCTATCAAGTTTAATTTTCTCGTATGGAGGATTATAAATCTATCCATTCCTATTAATGAAAATATTAAAAGTTTGGGTATTAATTTTGTTTCTAAATGTCATTGTTGTAGGGTTCATAAGGAGGAGACTTCTAATCATCTATTTTTTGAAGGTGATTGGGCCTTGGGTGTCTGAGGATATTTTGGTGTATTTATTGGTTTTTTTCTTTGGATATTCTAGGTGTCTCTTTTTCTGATAGATGGTTTCATGGTTCAAGTGGTGTTGGTCTAGAAAGAGTGGCAAGAGAAGTGATATTAAACATCAGGTGCTGGTGTATCTGGAAAGCCAAAAATAGAGGAAGGTTTGAGGGGTAATTATCAACATGGAAAAATATTGTAATAAAGATCAAATTTTTTCTTAAAGACCTGGTTAATGGCATCAATAACTGGAGAAATGCTCCTTCTCTTCACACTATACAATCGACTACAACAGTTATTTAGTGAGGGTGTTCTGTGGACAAAGGAAAGTGGGTTCGCTGGTTCCCGCCTTCTAGAGGGTTAAAGATGAATTTTGATGGATCTTGTGTTTTGGGTACTATTAAAGAAGGAAGAGTGATTCAAGATGGTGGGGGGGGGGGATTTTTTTTCTTTCCTTTTTAGCCTACTTTGGGAGTGGAATCTCTATTCAAGCTGAGGCAAGGGCGATGTTGGCTGGGCTTAGCTTGTGTGATCAAAAGAATACTATTATAGATGAAGTTGAAACTGATTCCATGGTGATACATGACTGCATGCAGGGTAAAATCTCATCTCTTTGGTCGATTTCTTACATTATCAGGAGGTGTTGGGCCAATCTCAAAAAAGGGGCATCATCATGGCTCATACGTGGTGTGAGGGGAACAAGATGGTTGATTACCTTACTACCATGGCGGAGGAGGATCAAGGTACTAGTGTTAAGTGTTTTATGAATATTCGTCAAATGAAACCTGAGGGGGTGTGCTTAATTATAAGAGATCAACTTGGTCATCACTATTTTATACCACCCTGAGTTGTTGTGACCTTCCCCACAGTCTTTTTGGTGGGTTATTCTTCTAATAAAAATGCAATAGTTGTGTATTTTCATTTTAATATTCCATTGAGCATAATTTGTACCATTAAAGAAAGGAGGTTTGTTAGTATCAGATTCTTCTTGATGATTATCCATTTAAAGAACTAAATTTATAAATGACAAAAATTTGATATCTTTAAAGTACAACTAAAATCACAGTAGAAAATAATTTGAAAACTTTAATACCAAAGATTGAAACCTCTGATACCAAATGTTGGTTGGAGTGGTTATATTAAGATGGGGGTGAATTAAGTGCCTAATAAAAATTTCTATCTAAAATAGATTATTTTTAAATCCCCCAAATATTTAAATACAACCCAGTTTATCAAAATAAGTAGTATTATATAGATCTCAA
Organism: Viscum album; assembly: GCA_963277665.1. Lineage (NCBI taxonomy): Eukaryota > Viridiplantae > Streptophyta > Magnoliopsida > Santalales > Viscaceae > Viscum > Viscum album. Next base: position 61,497 of record CAUJRU010002728.1, read on the forward strand.
TCTTTCTAAATATTTCTCTAAAGATTTATTAGGTCTCAAAGAATAATATAAAATATTATTAGATCCTTTGAAATTAGTTTTCTTGATCAAAATACTATATGAACACAAATTAAGATAAATTATCAACGTTTATATTTTGTTTATAGTTAAAATAATTTTTAGTTTTAAAGCGAAAATAAAATGAAACAAAATTAAAGCACACATTAGAATGAATGAATACAAGAGGTTTAGTCTCAAGTAGAGACTTAGTCCTATCCAATTGGTGATCAACTTCCACCAATAAGTTTATATTAAATAAACAATATGATCCACAACCTGGATTAGGTTTTACAAAATTTTACAAACTATCCAGGTCACACACAACCTCTTCTATAGTTATACATAAAAGAAAAACTAAATAGGCCACACAAGGAGCTATACCACTCTTATCCTTGGAATAAACAAATATTAAAATATTTTAAGAAGATATCTAGTATATTCCAGTTCAGCATAGAAGATAGTGTGCATGTGATAAAATAGAGTAGCCACACACACTTCTCAAAATGTAATAAAGATAAGCAAAATAGAGCAACATAAAAGTATAGAGTTTATAAATTATCAGTTTTTTGAAATGAATATTTTGAATATTGGTTTGATTATATAGTGGATCTTGAGTTGGGTTCTCTTTAAAACTGTAGGAAAACAGAGTGTGGCAGACTCTTGTTCTTTAACTAGAGGAAATTAGAAAATTTTAATGTGTAGTTCGACTTCCTATTGAATGTTGACAGAAGGTGTTCTCTACTTATTCAAAATTGGGTTTAGCTCTATGTATGGTTAGGAAATTCAATATCTCAGATTTCTATCGATCCACTTCATCCACTATTGTATCTCTACTATATGAGGGAGTGTGCTGTAATTTTATCATCAATAGTAGTAAGAAGAATATCCGGATCATCTTCCTCCTCATACTTCAAATTCTAACACTCGCTTCAATTCCTTTTGTCAAGAATTTAATAGACAATAATTAAAATAGTAAATGACATTAAATTCAATAAATATTGTCATTAGAAAAGATTCAAAATAATTAAAGTAAAAAAATTAGTAGCAGTGTCTTAATCTAGTGGTGTGTTATTTTGGAGGAATCACATTGGTGGTATGACACTAGCAGTGTCTTAGACTTAGCCAAATTTCCACTATGCTAGTGGTGTCTCAACTAGCCATGTTTGGTACGACAGTGTCTTAGACTTAGTCAATTTTTCTGTGTTACTGATATGGAATTGAAAGTGCCTCATCTAGTGGTATCTCATACTTAGCAAAATTTTTGTTTGGGCGGCATGAAATCCTAATGGTATATTGACTGGTGGTGTCTCAAACATTGTCAATTTTCAGTCCAATAGTACGACATTTTGGTGGTGTGATATCCTAGTGGTATGTCATACTTAGAAATTTTTTTTATGCTATTGAAGAGTCATGGAAAATGGAATCTCAAGTTGGAGGTTCCAATCTCAATGGTGTCTCATACTTAGATAATTTTTTTCACCTGAATCAGAATATAGATTACTTATATAAAAACATGAAACTCATTAATAACAACAGAATCATGATTTTTTGATCATTAAAACTAGGAGGTCAACAACTCACTACCAACCCGTAGAGATAAATCACCACTTTTAATATCAATTAAGGTTATCCCCATAGCTAATAATGAACCTCCCAAAATAAGGGATGGCTTATCTTCATCCATGTCAAGCATACGGAAGTCAAATGAAAAATAAAATTTACCCACTTTAACTAAAATTTTCTCAATCATACCTCATGGTTATTTCACCATTGAATCCGCCAGTTGAAGAGAAACTCTTGTAAGCTTCATCTCCTCTATTCCCAGGATTTTGAAAGTTGAGTATTATATGATATTCACAATCACTCTTAGGTTACACAAAGCTCTCCCAAACCCATGAGATCCAATGTTAATCGAAATGGAAAAATTACCCGTGTCTGGTTGTTTCTTTGACAGTCTTCTTGACACCACTACTGAGCATTATCTTGTGAGTGATATTATAGAAATCTCCTCAAACCTCATCTTATTAGAAACTAACTATTTCAAAAACTTATCATATGTTGGCATGTTCACTATAGCTTCAAAAAAGGGGATGTTTATTTGTAGTTTCTTAAAAATTTCTAGAAATTTACCCCACTTTTATTTAATTTTCCTCTGTTTACCCTCTCTGGGAAAGGTAGTGGTGGTTTGTAGGGTTGTGAGGCTTCCTCCTTAGCTTCTTATTCCACTTGTCTCTTTCTCTTCCTCTTTCTCCTACTTTTCCTTATTTTTTCTATCTTACTACTCTTTCTTCTTACCGCTACCTTTAGGGATTCCCTTCACTTTTTTCCACTTCTCAAGGTTATGGAATTTAATTCTCCTCATGGTTTGACCTTTGTGTCACCCGATAACATCTCTCTAGCAATTTTATTGAGATGATTAGTAATATTCCCAACCCAAGATTCTAGATTTCTTAGTGAAACTTTTTGATCTTTTGAGTTATCTTTTAATTCATTAATGGAAACTCTAGTGGTTATTGTTAGCACCTTTTTTGAGATTTTTGGAACCCTTGTTTTAGTGATAAAAAAAATCATGTTTATTATTCTATTAATGATTTTTATGTGTTATGACAAAAATTTACATTATAAGGTAGGTTGGAATTTTTTTTGGCTAAGTATGAGAAAGACTCATCACTGAAGATGAGTCACTACTAAGGATGACACACCTTTGAGGTTGAGTCATTGTCAGTAATGTATCACCATTGGGGAAAACTCACCATCAATATGGAAAAATGGAAAAGTGTTGGAAACACTCATCTTCGGCTATGAGTCACTACCAGAATGAAAATTTGGTAAAGTATGGAATGACTCACTGCCATAGGATGACTCACCATTGAATTGAAAATTTGAAAAAGAGTTGGAATTACCTACCATCAAAGTGAAGTCACTACTAGAACAAAATATTGTCTAAGTGTCGAGAATACATACCATTAGAATTGAGTCACTTTTAAGGAGACCTTATACCAGAATAGAATTTTGGTAAAGTGTTTATTGACTCGCTACCAGACTCATTCATTGTAAACTCAGTCACCGCCAGATCAAGTCACCGCTAGAGAATGTGTCACCATTCAGAAGACTCACTTCTACTATTTTTTTGTTTTGAATTAAATATGAATAAAATATAAATTATTGAATTTAATGACAAAACTTATTTTAATGATTGTTCTTAAATATTTTATAGAGATGCACTAAAGAACATGTCAACTCTAAGTATGAGGATGAAGAGGATCTGGATGAATCTTTTTGCTATTGTATACTGCTATTAAAATAAAGAGTAGGCTCCCTTGTATAGACATCAATAAAGAAACCAATAGCTGAGATACACAAAAATAGATACACGCATGAAGTGAGATGAACCTTATTGAAAAAACCAGAAGAGTGCCTACACAATGCATCTTTCTTACACATGACTGTGAGAGTGAAGCATAGAGTACATCTAGTTCCTATAGTCAGAACAAAGAGTTTACGACACTCTGTTCTATAGAAAATTTTAGAAAGATGACTCAAGCTTCATTTAAAACTACTTTCAAGGAGTCACAAGCTGCAGAGTTTATCTGATAAAGAAAAAATATCTTCTTACACATTTACTTTCTCTGTTTATTTATTTCATTTACATCAAGAGAAGTGTGTGTGCTCTTTATTTCTAAACACACACACTATATCCTAAACTTAAACTGGAAGATACTAGATATCTTCTCAACACTGTATTTATTTGTTTTTCCTATTGTGTTGTAGTAGAGGTTAAGTTGTGACTTGTCTATTATTTTACTCCCATGGGTATTGTGGAAGAGGTCCTGTATGGTCTAGAAAATTTTTAATTTTTTACACCTAATCTAGTTTGTGGATCATAGATTGTTTTCATATAATCTTTTTGGAAGCAGGTGATTAACAAGTGGAGAGAACTAAGTATCGAATTGATATTGAACCTCTTTTATTCATTTCCATAGTGTGTTTTTCTTGTTTTATTTATAATATTTAAAACTAAATTTATTTTAAACTAAAAACAAAACCTCAACTTTGATAATTAACCTTAATTAGTGTTTATATAAGATTTTAATTGAGTAAATTGATTTCAAAGGTTAAAGTAATTTTCATAATTATTTTAACTGAGAACAAATCAATCTTTGATAATGATTTTAAAATTTCAAGTCTTATATCAATCTATTATTTTGGCTAACTGGGTGGTTTTTAATTAATTAGAAGATTTTATTTTAACCTATTTTTAACATAATTTTTTATTAGGTACTCAATTCACCCCCCTCTTGAGATACTCACTTAGACCAACATTTGGTATCAAAGTATTTTCAACATCCTTTTTTCAATGGAAATAATTATTTTCAATGGAAAATTAAGATTTAAATGCATATAGAAAGTATGAGTTTTGAAATTTGGACCACTATAGAGGATAGATATGAATTAATTTCAAATCCTAGAGTTACATGGGTTGAGGCTACCAAGCATGCTTATAAAAATAATTACAAAGCCATGAATTCTCTTTATTTTTACTTAGGATATGAATAATTCAATAGAATATTTGATTGAAAAACTACTTTTGAGATTTGGGATACTTTAGTTATTTCACATGAAGGAACCAAAAATGTTAAAGAGATGAGATTGAATACCTACACAATTAAATATGATACTTTTAAGATGAATCCTAATGAATTAATTTTTGACATGTATTTCAGGTTCAATGAAATTGTGAACACCATGATATCCCTAGGAAATCTAGTATCTAACAAGGATCATATTATGAGACTATTCAGATGCCTTCCAAAATGATGGAGAGGGACATCTGTGTTAATAAGAGAATCCTGTGACATTAGCAAACTGCCTATTAAGGAGTTAATTGGAAAACTGATGATTTATGGAGAAGAACTTAAATTCAAAAGAGAATAATATAATGAACAAAAAAGAAATAAAATAGCTTTTAAGTACACTAAATCCAAACAGAAAGAAAAGGAAAAGATTTAAGATGAATGTTCTAGTGATGATGAATCACCACTAGACAGAGATGAAGATATGGCCCATTTGACCAAAATATTTAAGAAGTTATATAGGAAGAAGAATTTGTTTCAAAAAGCATAACTACAATGGAAATTAGTAAAATAGAGGAACATGGAAGAAATATTATAGAAAAGATGGCAATACAAATGAGATAACCTATTATGAATGCAAGTGAGAAGGACATGTTAAGGCAGACTGCCCAAAATTGAAATACAGAAAGAAATATGAGGACAAGGAAAAAAATTCAAGAAATCCATGAAAGAGACTTGTAGTACCTATAAGGAAAACTCTAGTGACTTGGAATATACTCTTGAAGAGAAGTATGACCAAGCCAATATGTTCTTTTTGAAAAAATTATCTGAGGTACCTATCGTATCTACTGCTTTATCTGTGCTTAATTCTAATAATTCTAAGAGTGAGCA
>CAUJRU010002729.1:0-66988 GCA_963277665.1 Viscum album
AATTTATAATCAGAATTGACTTATTTAATATTTTATGATTTTTGAATTATTTAATAAAATATTAATTTTCATTAAAAATCAATATTTTCATTTTTGACACTATTCACTTATTTTGACTTTAAAGGCATCAAGATAGAAATGAAATTATAATATAAAACCTTTAAACATATATAATATGTTTTATTCACATATAAAATTCATGTGGAACGAGAAATATCTAAAACAATATTACTTTTAGAGTTTTAAAAAACATTCACATGATTTTTCTACTACTTGCACAAGCACCATGTTGGAGTTGTGTAAGCATTTAAGGTAAAGGTTACTAATCCATCATTAAAAATTAAAAATTAAAAATACATTAAATTGATAGAAAAATTAATTACTATTTAAAATAAATAAATATAACTTAACTTATACTCTTTTAATATTTATATAATCTTTTTGAGATATTGAATTCAAGAGAGTGACAATTTGGAAATATCTTCACTTAAAATAAAATAAATGTAATTATCAAGAAAAATGGAACCAAAACTACATATACTATAGTTTAGAATATATATGGTATAATTTATCCCATAAAGTGAAATAAAACCATGTTTTGAGTTGATTTAGAGACCTCATCTCATGGTTTTAATCCCGTTTTACCCATTTTTCCCATACCATGGTGACTAATATTTACCATAGTCACTATTAATAATGTAAAAATAAAATGTAATTATTTACTAAATTATAATACCCTAATAAAAAAATTATTATCCATTTTTTAATATAAAATTCATAGAAGTGTCAAAATTTAATTTAAAATTAAACTTGTAAAACATGACTTTTCCCATAAAATATGTTTTTTGAAGTATAAAAAGTTTGTATAAAAAAATACAATATAAAATTAATTATAATAAAATTAATTGTATTATTAATAATTTATATAAACAAATTTGATTTTTTAAAACCTTTTAAAAAACAGAACATTAAAATTCTTGAAACAAAAATATAGTTTTTAATTAAAAATAATATTTTTCACTATTCAATAAAAAATCAATCTTTTTAGAAAATTCTCAAAAGTTCACTCTATGATAATTTTGAAATGATGATTTTAAAAAAAGTTACTGTTTTAAAATAATCTTTCTAAAACTAGAAGAAATTAACTATCTTATTTTCTCACAAAAATTAATAAAAACCATTTTTGAGGGAAAATGTATTTTTAAAGCATATAATGACTTTACTAAAAATATATTTTCCTCATATAAAACAATTATAAATATTTTGTTTTTTAATTTTTTTTGTTATCACTATTCATTCAACCTATTTAATGTGTAGTTTATAATTATATACAATATTACAGTTCATTTAGGCTCAGGGTTGTGTATATCACAAGCTACCAAAGAAATAAAATTTATTTTAAGAGAAATATATAATAAATTATTACAAATTTACATTCTACCCCATTATAATAATTTTACCTAGAAATACATCACTGAAATATAAACAATTGAGGATACATCTGCCTCATCACATCTTCAAGTTACCACATAACTTCCATTAATTTATGGTTCCACCCTAAAATATAACCTAGTGAGTGGATTTTTTTCATAACACCATCTCTCCACGATCCAAAATTTCCACTAGTTATTCTTTATAAGAGAGATATTTATCCAGTGGTATGACCTATGAGTTCAATACATTGTAATTCTTAATTATGTACTTCCTCCAAACCGATACATGGAACACATCATGAACTTGAGAGATATTTGGGGGAAGCTCCAAATGATAAGAAACCATCATGAAGAAATAAAGAATCTCAAAGTAACTAATATATATAGGGACCATCTTTACATTATTTTAAAATATCCTAACCTTATTCTATGGAGATAATCATATAAATACCTATTCACAAACTTCAAACTTTATATCTCATCAAAGATTTTTAGAATAACTTTTTTATAAACTATGAGATTCTATTATGTGCTACTGAATTGCTTTAACCTTATTTGTAATTTCTTCATCTTGATTAGGTACCAATAACTTTATTTATACAAATTTATCCTAGAATGTAGGAGTTATACACTTTCTAAAATATAGTGATTTATAAGGATCTATATGAATGATTTATTTAAAGTTATTCTTTTAATAAATTACACCAAAGGAAGGTATTGATACCAACCACCTTTGAAATTTATAGATCAAGCTACCAACATGTCTTTTATAGTTTGAATAGACCTATTAATATGACCATATGTATAAGGATGATATGCAATTCTAAAACATGACTCTGAATCAAGATCTTTATGAATATCTCACTAGAAATTTTAGGTAAAACTTAGATCCCAATCATATACAATATAACGTGATACTCTATACAATCTTACTATTTCCTTACTTTTCAATATCTATTTTCGTATTGTCCCACCAGAATTCTCTTTCAGATCTCTATATATATTTATATTTATAGGATGAATAGAGAATTATGAAATATGGGCTACATACAACAACTATTTTTCCAATTATAGTATTAAAGGGACAAATACTAGGTTCTTAAACCTTAGCATTCCATTATAATCATGGTTGAATTCAATAATACTCCTCACTTTATTTTTTAGTTCTACATATTAATTTTTTAGCTCTTTAATATTAACTTTGATAGTTGTTTGAACATTCATCTATGAATGGTATTATCTATCCCCTTTCCTCAATATTTCATGTTCACACTTATGCAAATCCATAAGTATTGGATCTCTTTCAATCCTCATCTCAGACAAACAAGCATGGTCCTTTTGTCTCAGAGCATCGACCACCTTATTCCCCTTCCTAGGGTGGTAATGAATAAAATAGAAAAAATATTTAATTAATCCTAACCATATTATTTGTCATATATTCAACTATTTATGAGTGAATATATACATTAAACTTTTATAAATTATATAAATATTATACCTTTCTCCATAAAGATAATACCTCCACATCTTTAATGAAAAAATTATTTCAAAAAAATATAAATCACGAGTTGGGTAATTTTACACACAAACCTTAAATTTTAACGAGGCATAAGTTATAACCATATCATTATACATAAGTACACATCCCCATCCCTTATTTTATACAAATCTATTTATTAGAAACCCTTCTACACTATAGGGTAGTGTGAGTATAGGTGCATTGACCTACATTCTCTTCAACTACTTGAAACTCTCTTCACATTCATTGATCCACAAGAACTTAATCCCCTTTTGAATAAACTTAGAGAGTGAATTAGATTTCCAGGAGAAATATTTCACAAAACAATGATTGTATCCAGAAATCCAAGAAAAAATATAGATTTTGGTTATCATGGTTGGTCTATTACATTGATCAATAACATATATTTTTGAGGTACCCACCAATATACCCCCACTTAAGATTATATTACCAAATAATGAAACTTTATGAATGAAAAAATCGTACTTGGTAAATTTTCCATAAAACTTCTCATTTCTAAAGTCCTTGAACACAATTCTGAAATGATATTCACGATCTTCCTTACTATTTAAATATATAATAATATCATCAATAAAGACTACCATAAACTAATCAATGTAATATATAAATTATTTATTTATTAAATATCTAACAAAATAGGAGAGTTAGTAAGACCAAATTGAATAACATTAAATTCATAGTGTCCATACCACATATAGATGGTTGTCTTGGGTATTTATTAACTATTTTACATTCAAATGATAGTATCCAAATAAAAAATAAATCTTTGAAAAATATTTATAACCTATTAATTGATTGAAAAAATCATTAGTACAAGGAATAAGATACTTATTCTTGATTTTCATCCTATTAAGTTCCCAATAATCAATGTAAAGACAAATTCACCCATCTTTCTTTTTAATAAAAAGAACTATGCTCCCCATTGTGATGAACTAGGGAATATGAACCCCTTAATAATATTCTCCTGGAGTTACTATTTCAATTCCTATAACTCAATCAGGTCCATTCTATAGGGAGTCTTTGAAATGGGTGTAACACCAAGTATGAGTTCTATTAAAAACTCAACTTCATGATTCATAGGAAATCTAGGGAACTCTTTTGGAAAGAAATCAACAAAATCCCATAAAATAGAAATATACTCAATATTGAGTCTCTCCCCAATCATCTAATAAATATACCAGTCATGGATAAGAATGAAAACCTATAATATAGAAGTATTTTCCATTGGATTTTCATATTCATCCTCACCCTGATTATCAATCATAGCTCCATTCAAAATATGAAATGTGACTTACCTTCCTCAACAATCGATATGGAATCTATATCAATAAATCTAATCCATGATTGGAATCATATCAAATTATACTAAAGGGATTTTTATAAGATCTATAGGAATCATATTCCCATATACTTCAATCAAATAAGAACTATAGAATTGAGATGAGACAATTATACCATTATAGGTTTTCACCGCTAACACAATATATAATCATCAAGGATAAAAATTAACACTCCTAGATTATTTTCATGAGATAAATAAATTCACATGAATAAAATCAAATATGATACATCAATATTTGAGTGTACCTATCAGCACCACAACTTCATCATTAAATCATTAACCCCTGAATAAAACCACAATGGTTTTCATGACCATTAAGCATCATTAATTAGAGTGATCAACCATATAGTCCTGAAAAATAATTCATAAAATTTCTAAATCATTAAAACTTATTTAAAATCAATATAAAATTAGTTTTAACATAGGTTATCCATGGTCATTACCAAAATAATATTCTATACTTAGAATTATCTAGAGGATTTTCTTGAAAGTTTTTTAACACTAATCTCCAAAGATGAACTAAACCCTACTTTGATACAAACTATTGTGACACCGAATTTTCATACATAAATTTTTAATCTTTTTAGAATAATATTCAATGTATGAAATTTAAATCCAAACTATAATCATAAAGTTTTAGTATCTTTATAGACTATATACATAAACATATTATTTAGGTACATTATTCATCATCTCTCATAACGTTCTTATTACTTTATACCCTTCTAGACATAATCTAATTAAAAAATTTCTTCATAAAACATGGAAATTAAACATAAGAAAGGGTGATATTATATGTTTAATAACGGTGAACATGGGTTATATTAACCAATTATCATATTAAAGCATATTATATTCATAAGGGTATGGTTTTAGGACCATAACTCATAAAGTTCATATACAATATGTAATAGATCATAAGCATGATACATGACATACAAATTTATCATATCAAAATTCATGAATTATAGGTGAGATGAATCATCATAAATAAATCATGAACCAAAATTTCATATCATAATGATAAAAACATGTCATAAAAAGTATAGAACTATCATAGGCATAAAAACCATTTCTTATATCATGGTTAACTATTGAAATAATCAAATCATAGTGGATTAGAAATCAAAACAAATTTACCATATCATAATGAATATAGAATCACCACCTATTTAATATAGTGGATTAGGTTTCCTTACTTTTTTCCCATAGTGGTTAGAGCACATCAACTCATTTCCCATAGTTATCTCATGAGATATTAAGTTTTAAATAATGCATTAGAGGGATATATAATTCTAGATCGAACCATTACATTATTAAAAACATAAATATTTATTCCATAAGATTATAAAACGTTAATTACTTCATCAAAATATAACTTATAGAAAAAAATGGGTTTCATAAACCTTTCATCATTTCATCGTTTTATAACCCATAGGAAATGAATAGATTCTATAAACATATCATCATTATAATAATAAACTATCTAGAGAAATAATAAGGATGGTATTATTGGATCATATCCCTATTAAATAATAACTAACATTAATTGATGTTATCATAGATGAAAAATTCTTTTAAAATATCACTAGAATATTTCTTAAGGAAAATACAATTTTTATTTCGAAATAACATTTTTAAAATCCAAATATTTACAAAATATTATGGAAAAATATTTCATTGAAATTATCTATATAAACATGCAAAGTAATATTAAAATTATGAGAGGTCATGATGGTGAGAAATTCCATTCATGGTAAGTATGTTAAAAAAAAATATTCCATTATTATTTTCTATAAAAATTCAAAAGTGCCTCATTTTAAAAATAAAAGAAAGATTAATTTGATTTTTTTATAAAAAAGTATAGCATAGGTAAAAATAACTTAAAAAAATTATAGGATAATATTAAAATATTATTTAAAACATTTTATATAAAACATGGACATGGAAGTAAAGGATTTCTGACCAAATATGAAATAAAGTATGTTTTTCTTAAAAATAATTTCCCAACCATTTTAAGTACCAAAGAAAGAAAAATGGTAGTAATACCTGAAAATTTCTTAAATAAACATAGGATATTAAATTTAAATTGATTTATCATATAAGGATAATATAATTTCATCAATTTAAATTCAACCATAAACAATCCAGATTAAAATGGGATTAAAACATAAATCCATTACCTTAAGTATTATCTTTCTTCATGCACATTCATACATCCTATATAATAAATATATATTTATTATTAATTAATTACAAAAACATGATCATATATATATAATAACATATATTATTTAATTATAACTTCTTATCACCTATTTATCAACAGTTTTTTATTAAAACCATTAATCCAGGTTAAAACTGCTTCGTTTATCAGGCATGTTTCGGTTTGGAAATCTCAATCCTTGTACTTTGGTCAGGTTTACATAATATATATAATTTTAATCATTATATAAATATCCTATATATATTTATGATGTATATATTTAGATTCATCCATAAAATGTAGATATAGGAAAATGAATTATACTGTTCTTGGACTTAGTGGACTATATATACGCATGGACGCTGTTTTCATTTTTTGACGGATAGAGTAAAATTTAAGTAAAGAATAATGAAGATTAAAAAAATAAATATTATATCATATATATCATATATATTCATAAAATATATTCTTATTACTATCCATGTAAAGAATAAATGAAAAGTGAATCACATTGCTTTGTGGAGGTGGTAGTCCACACATACGCACAATCAATGTTATCGTTTTCCAATGGATAGGAAGGTAAGAAGGTAGATATGATATTATAATTAAAATATCATAATTATATAATTAATAATATATATAAATATTAAAACCATCATAATAAAAAACCATAAACAATGGTGATTGAAAATAAAATATATCACTACGTGGAGCCGGTAGTCTACACGTACGCATATGCAATACTTTCACTTCCTATTTGATGTAATTGAGTGTTGAAAATGGTGGTTCCATAATCAAAATAAAATTTTAGTATATTTAATATAATTAATTTTTTATTTTATGATGAATAGTAAATATTTTGATGAGGTATAATAAGAAATAACTTGAAAGAGGTTGGGTATGACGATTATCTCTTCTCTAGTATGCCTATTTAAATCCCTTCTAAATTATAATTCTTCCAAAATACAGATTAATAAGAATAAAAATAGGAAATGTTTTAAATATAATCATACAATGAAATTTATATAGGTTTTGGAATCATTTTAAACCCTATATTTTAGTTTAACCAATTTATAAACAATTTTAACCGCAACTGCGGTAATTATTTTTTCAATCTTGAAGGGTTATTGTTTGAATTATAAGGTATGAATTGGATCATAAATGGAAAATAGATGAAATTTTATACCATTTATCATCATACTTGTCCTAATTAAATATTTTTATGATTTTATATAATTTAATAAAATATTATTTTTCATAAAAATATCATTAATTCCATTTTGAAACTATTCAATTAATTTGAATTTAAATACATTAAGATCATAAATTAATTAAAATATAAAAATTTAACACATTATTAATAAGTTTTTTAATCTATAAAATTCATATGGAACTAAATCTCCCAAATAGTATTACTTTGAGAGTTTTTGAAATCATTTACATGATTTTTCTATTAATTACACAAGCACTATCTCATTATTGTGTAAGAATTTAAGGTAACTACACCATCACTAAAAATATAAATTAAAATAATATGATAAAAAATAATTCATATTTAAAATAAACAATTATAGATAAAATTATCCTCGTTTTATCCTTATGTAAAAACTTTAGGGATATTAAAGTCAAGAGAGTGTCATTTTTTAAATTTCTTTACTTAAAATAAAATAAATTTCATTATCAAGGTAAAATAGAAACAAAATCCCATATATTCAAAATTTGGATCACTATGATTGAATTTATCCTATAAAATCAAATAAATTCAAGTGTTGTGTTGATTGTTTGACCTTATCTCAGGGTTTTGACCATTATTTACCCATTTACCCTTACCAATGTAGAAACTATCCACCATGGTTTTTATTTATAATGATAAAAGGGATATATTTACTAAATTTTGACATCATGATTCCAAATGTGGAATCAATTTTTCAAAATTAAATTCATATAAGTTTCATAAATTAATTTAAAATTTAACTCATAAAACACAATTAAAAACAGTTTTCTAGAAAAAATGTTTTCTGAAGTATAAAGATTTTTTATACTAAAACCCAACATAAAATTAATTAAAATGAAATTAATTAGATTATTCATAATATATATGAAATAGTTTTATTTTTAAAACCATTTTAATACAAAATGTTACTTTTTAAATTCAAGAAATGAAAATATATTTTTCAAAAAAAATCGGTATTTTTACAATTCATCAAAAAATGATTCTTTTTAGAAAACTCTTAAAAATTTAATTCAAGATAATTTTGACATGATTATTTCAAAAATTAAGTTACTTTTATCAAATATAGTTTCTAAAAGTAACATAAAGTTAGTATATTATTTTCTCACAAATAGAAATAAAAACTATTTTTGAGGAAAATTTATTTTTAAGGCATATAATGACTTTAAAAAATATATATTTGCTTCATATAAAATGAATATATATTTATTAAAATGTGGTTATTCCTATTAATTCCAAAAATTTAATGGATATGTTATAACTATATACTATATTATAGTTCATTTAGGCCTGGGGTTGTGTATGCCACATGATATCGAAGAAATTAAATTTATTTAAGGAGAAATATATCATAAATTCTTAGGGTGTTACACTTGATGTAGTCATCAAAAAACCACAATAAAAAAAGACCATGAAAGGGGATATCTCTTAGTATTAAAAGCTTGATATACCTAATGTATATGATATAGGAATTCCTTCTGTTTGGGGAAGTAATGGAAAATTGAGCTTAATTTTTTCATATCACTCATCTTCATTTATCATTAGATGATTACATCATTTTTCCACATCAACAAAATAAATAGAAAATAGAATCCATACATTCTTGATCTAAATAAACTTTCACAATGGAACCTTTAGGATGATTCCTATTACTAACATAAAAATTAATTATGTACATATATATTGTATTTGTTTATATGTAATAGAAATCAATGACCTCCATGAAGTATTTTATTTAGAAGGTGGAAAGTTAGATGCAATATGAAATTAAAAAAATATGGTGGGGATATTTTCTCTAACTCAATAAAAATTAATCATTTATCTTTCAACATTTATTCAAAAAACACATAAATAATATTTTAGCACAAAGATATCAATAAAATTCGTACAATTGAATCACCATCACCCTTTCATTATTGGAAATTAAGTGAAAAAATTCTATTAGAATCAATTCATAAAGAAGAAGGATGTGATAATCACGAGTTTCCAGATATTCAGTTTCACCTTTCTTATATTAACCTAGTTCTATATATTTATGGAATAACCATCTTGAACCTTTATAGTGTCTAGTTCTTCCAAAAAATATTTTTTTTCTATGAATTTTTCATCATATAAGAAGTATATAGAACTTTCTAGTTATTATTATTAATAAAACCAAGATGCATTTTAAGTCTGAAAACCCAATACACTAAGACAAACCATGACCGTAATCCATATTTGGTCTTCCCATTAACATTTTGAATGATTGAGAGTAAAATTTTATATATATTTTTCTCAATGCGTGTTACATTTAAACAATTATATAAAAAATTGGTTGACTAGTAAGGTAAATCAAAGAATATACTTTTCTTCCTAAAATTATAATCAGATTCAATAAAAACATTATTCCTCTTTCTATATTTCATTTAAAATTTCCTGAATAAAAAACTAATATATTTCACTTCATTAAGTGCAACAATTCTAGATATACACTAAGGTGGGTTCTCATTTTTAATGATAATTTTAATCTTTAAATGATTTTTCCTTTACAGATGATTCAATGGAAAGAACCATAAATCTCCCATAAAATAGAAAATAAAATGATAATTAAACTTTATAGATTAATTAATATTTATAAAAACGGGTCAATATAGTTTAACCTTTATACTACATCCATACATCATTCCATAAGAAGGAAAATAATCTATTATCCAAATAAGCATAATATGAAAATGAAATGCGTCTTTTAAAGAAGAATCATATATGTGCACACCATCATTCCGTAGATTCTTAAGCTCTTTTATTAAAAGTTTCAAGTACACATCTACATCATTTCAAGAATTACAAGTTCCAGATATGAGTACAGTGAGGGAGGTAAATGATTTTTTCATACACGTCAATGGAGGAAGGTTATAATAATTAATGAAAAATGGACATGTGTATTGTGAAGTAAGTATTTGACCAAATAGGTTACAATGATCACTTTATAAACTCAACTATAAATTACATACCTCAATTATAAAATTAGGATATCATGTATCAAATGTATTCCATGATAATCTATCCACAAGACAAACCAACTAATAATTATCCATAATTATATCAGTATTATTTCATCACATATTTATTAAAACTTAATGAGAGATGAAAATTTTTATGTCATATAAATCAATTAAAAGTGAAAAATTACTTTCTATGGCACAGATGACAGAGTTCCATCTATATGTTTCTTCCATTGAGATGTATCACATTTTTAATAGTCATTTGGGTATATATATTCCACAAAAATTAAGCTATAATATTTTTTACAAGCATGATTTTTTTAGTTGAAAATATAAGATAATCAATTAAATTATATTCTGAATTATAATTCATGACAATATATATATCATCATGAAGTAATTCCTTAAAAAGGAAATAATTTTATCAATTCTAGTATTAAAAGTTTCTTATATAGTCTTCCTATGATACACTCACATTAAAAAATTGTAGCTTTTGGGTTTTACCACATCCTAATATATAAAAATCCTTACATCATTCATCAATTTTTTAACTCTCTCAACGTCATCACTTTCATTAGTTGCAATAGGTATAATCATACACTATCATCTTGAATTCACATACTTCTATTATCATGATAAAGAATAAATGGAAACTCTAAAAATATCAATTATAAAAACTAATCACTATTTAAGTAAAATTATTAAACACCCTCCAAAAAATTATTTATATTAACCAATATAATTATTAATATTAATAAAAAATAATTTAATGTTTACAACACTGCACAAATAATTCTTGAAATTTGGAATAAACACCCCATAAAATTGATATTAATTAAAAAATTATTAATAACACCCCATAATAATGATATTAACAAAAAACTAATAAAAATTATTGATATTAATAAACACCAAAAAAATTAATATTAATTAATTTTGTTGATATTTTAAAAAAAATACCAAAACCATGGAATTCAATGTTTATAAAACTCTATAAATAATTTTTAACAAAAACAAAAATTATTTCCCTAGAAAATGACATTTTATAAAGAACACTGTGTACACTATTATTTTAAAAACCGGATTACTACACTTTTAAGGAAAAATAAGATAATAAAAGAAGAGAAAAGGTAGAGGGAACAATAAACCATGATGATTTCGCCCAAAGAATGATGAAAAATTATTAAAAATACATTAAGAATAAGGAGAATCAAATGAGAGGGAAAAAATGACTATAAGAAAGTGAGAGCAGTTTCTATGAATAAGGGGTTGTGCTTGTCTATTCATGGTTCCCTACACCAATAATTTTCTAAAATAATTTGTATGGGGTAATTATACCAATAGTTTTAATAACCATTAGTATCAGATAAAAATATACCAATGTTTTTTTAAGCTGTTGGTATAATAAAACTATACCAACTATTTTAGAAAACTGTTGATATAGGTCCATTGGTATAGACCAAAACATTAATAGTGATTCTGAAAAACCCATGATTTTTTACTATATCATAACCAATAAAAGAAAATATCATAGGTTATGATTGATAATGCAGTGTTTGAAATATAGATTTTTGTGTTTCAAGGGTGATATACAGGATAAAACTGACTATGATATAGTTCAAGCATTGAACTGTTCTATATGATAACAAATATTGTAAGCTATGATAGAATGCATGTTATGGAGTCTATCATATGGAATGATTTAAATTGTGTCTTATGATAGTTTAAATATATCATAAAACCTGATATTATGCAAATATGTGTTTATTAAATTATTATTATTTACGATTTTTTTATAAAATATAATTTTTAGTAATTATAATTTATATATTTTTATGTTTGAATGGAATTTGAAATATTTATTTTAATATCTCATTTTTGGTGAATAATTGAAATGTTAAATCATTGGTTTTATTCATTTTAAATATTTATGTATATAAATTTTTTATATGATGTAAATATTTTTTGTGCTTTAATTTATTAGATGAATCCCTTATTATAAATTTTTTATTCCAGACATTACATGGTATATAAAACAATATAATACTTAGTTATTTTCTACATTGACTTTAGTTTGTAAGAGATTTATGAGCATGAATTTATAGTTTTATAATAGTTTACACATTTTAGGTGTTATAATTATGATGTAATTGAGGTCTCTCTTATTTACTGAACTATGGATAGTCTGAACTGGGGATAAACTACTCACTATCCTAGGGTCTTATGATTCATATAGAAAAGTGGGGATTAACTAGATATCACACTATGATTTCTCTTGTGAGTTAATTAGTTTTACATGATTATAAATATTTTCATGAAAGGGTTTCATATACCTTATGAATATTATGGATTTCAATATTTGTGGATATATTTTACTTATATTTCTAGGTTAATAACACAAACTGTGAGTTGTGTAATGAATTATAACTTAATATGGGTTGAACATATTACTTTAGTATAAGTAATACAGATTTTGAAACTAAATCATTATAATCATACATACATATTGAAATATAATGTGATATAATAAAGATTACATGATATCCAATCATTATGTGTAATATAAATATGATTCATATGGAAATGGGGAGAATAAATAATCCATTAAATACTAATTGTGGGATTCATTTTGAATAAACAATTTGTTAAGAACAATATTTTTTAATATTAGGGATTATAAAAATTAATTTACCATGAATTATCATGTATAAGGAAAGAATATAATAGGTTAACCTAACCATTAAGTGCCTATATTTAATGTGAGATTTGGGTTACATTTAGCTGGGTGACTCTGACCATTAGGTGCCTGGAAGAATAGAGTTAGGATAATTTATATCATGAATTGGGAAAGGATTTATCTACTTAACTATATAGGATTCATTGATTGACATCTATTAGTTATATTCATGACTTATATTTTGAGATTAGATGATTTAAGATAGGATGAAATATTGATCTTGTCTCACTAAATAAATATGATGCATGAGGTCATAATATTTAGTTGGCGTAACTTCACAAAAATTCCTTGATGAAAATATTTAAAATATGATACTCACCCACCTATATAAATTTGTTATATATTTTTTCATGCATCATGAATATTATTTTGAGGTTTATTAGTGGTATGAAAAATAATATAATCATATATTTTTATATAAATATGATAAGTGTTCTCAGAGAGAATAATTATGAGCATATTGATACTGATGTTATAGAAATAATTTTTTTTAATCTTGATTCATGGGATGTAGATTCTATATCTGTATTATATATTTTTTAAATAAATACATACTCAAAAATAGGGGAGAATTTATGAATAGATAAGTTTATCTACATGTTTTAAATGGAGAAAGAGTCACTACATTATGGGTTGATGCCTATATTCTATGTATGTATAGTGGATTAGTTATAAAATTAGAAAACTCTTATTATATTCCCACCATAATTATAAATGTAATTTTTATATAATGTTTGATTAAAAAAGGATTTTCATTCCCTGTTAAGAAAAAAATTAATTCTATATTCATGGAGGAAATTTTTTATGACATTGGGAATATGGTGAATGGTTTATAAGTTATAGACATAGAAAATATAATTTATAACATTCAAGATTAGAAGATAAATGTTTATTTCAATAGAACTTATATTTGGAATTGTCTCCTAATTCTTAAAAATGATAAATACATCTGAAGATCATAAATATTGATTATTGGATTCATTTAAATATGAATAATTTGACACATGAAAATCATGTTTATTAGGAAAAATGAAAAAAATTCCTTTTAATGAAAATGTGACAAGGATAGTACACTATTGTATTTATACACAGTGATGTATATGTACCAATGAGTAATCAATTAAGTGGTGGTTAAAGGTACTTGAAAATTTTTATTGATGATTTTATTGGTATGGTTTTGTTTTTATTATGAGGAAAATGTTTGAAACCTTTGAAAAATTATAAGATTTTATAAATGAAGTAAAAAAATCGAATAGGAAAATGTATTAAGATTCTATAATCAGACTGGGGTGGTGAATACTTGACTTAAAAATTTATTGATCATCTAAGAGATTGTGTAATAGTTTCAAAACTCACTCCTTCTGTAATTCCATAATGTAATGGTGTGTATTTTAGGAGTAATCATACTTTACTAGAAATGGTTTGGTTAATGATGAATCATTGTGATTTTCATATATAATTCTTGGGATATACTTTTGAAACATCATCTTTTATACTAAACCATTTTCTATTTAAGGTGTTAATAAAGACACCATATGTGATATAGAATTAGAGGAATAAAAACTTATCATTTTTTAGCATTTTGGGTTCTTATGAATATGTATAAAGTTTATATTAAAATAAACGTATTACTAATTAATAAAAATGACTTTTTTATTGGTTATTTTAAAAACTAATGTGGGATATTACTTTTAGAATATAACTAAAAAAAGTGTGTGTGTCCCAATATAGTGTGTTTCTTGAGAAGGATCACATTATTCAAGTTGTTAATGGTAGAAAAGTTGAACATAGAGAAGTTAAAAACCAAAAATAAATAAAAGTTTCCTGTTATGGAATTTGATATGGTTCTATAATAGGTTATGTAAATAGAGTCGAATCAATTTATATAAGAACTTTTAAGGTTTGGTAGGATTTCTTAGGTGACTAAGATATATGGATTTCTTATGGAAAATTATGATTAATTAATATTCTTATATGACGGACCTATTAAAAACTGAGAGACTATCAAAAGATCAGTTTGTAAGGAATGGTTAGAAGCTATAAAATTTGATATTTACTCATTGTACACTAACTATGTTTGGAACCTAGTGGATACACATGAAGGGGTAAGTATCATAGGGTAAAAGTACGTTTTCTATAGGAAACATAACATGAGCTTCTACCTATAAATAATGAATGGTATTAAAAGGTTATAAAACAATTTGTGGTATTGACTATGGAAAACCTTTTCACCTGTTGTGATGACAAATTCAATTCAGATATTGCTTTCGATAACATCTCATTATGATTATAAGATATATCAAATGGATATCAAAACTACTTTCCATAATGAGTATCTATTCGAGGGAATGTATATGATATTTCTTGAATATTTTGAAGTTCCAAATTAGCCTACTACAGTTTTAAAGTTTTTAAAATCCATATATATATATTGAATAAATATTCTTAGTGTTAGAACATCTTGTTTTATGATACAATCATCAATTTTGGTTTCATAAAAAACATAGATGAGTCTCATGTATACAAGTAGGTTAGTGGGAGCATAGTGATATTTCTAATATCATATGTGGTTGAAATACTATTAATTAGAAATTATATTTTGAATTTGTATTATATAAATATATTGTTGAGAAAGTTATTTTTAATGAAAAACTTGGGTGGAGCAGCCCACATACTGGGCATGAATATCTATAGTTAAAGGTTAATTAAGTTTCTTAGACTGAGTCCAAACATATATATTGGTAAATTTCTAAAGTGTTTTTTCTTTTAAAACTCCAATAAGGGGTCTTTATTAGTGTTACATGGGATCGATCTTAAAGATATTCAAGATGATTTTAAAGTTTTATAATGTATGGATATGATTATTTATTCATTTTTCATAGAATCTATCATGTATTCAATTTTATGTACTCAATATGATTTCAATTATACTATGATCATAACAAGTAGATACCAATACAGTCCTTGTGAGATTCACTAGATTTTTTAAAGAAAATATTTAACTACATGAGAACAAGAAAGGATATGTTATTGGTATTTATAGGTGAGTATGTGATCATTATAAGTGGTTACATTGATACTAGTTTCTAAATTGATGGACATGTTATGATATCACAATCTAGTTTCATGTTTTTCATTAATGGTGGTGCTATTAGTTGTAAGAGTTAAAAACAAGACACCATGGTTGAATCAATAACATAAGTAGAGTACATCCCTATATCAAATTCTATGAAGGAATATTTTTGGATCAATAATTTCATTAATTAACATTGGGTGATTCCTAGTACTTAGGGAGTAATTTATCTTTACCGTGATAATAATGGAGTTTTTTATTTATCATAGAAACCAAAAAATCACTATAGGACCAAACAAATACCTTAAAAATACAATCTAATTTGAGAATTCATTTAAAGGGGAAATATAAAGATATATTGGGTGGATATAGAGGAGAATCTATAAGATCCATTGAAAAAACAATTACTATAAAAAAATCATGAGGTTCATCTTGAAGAAATAGGTTTTAGATACATGGGAGATTGGATTTAATGGTTGTACAATGTTTCATGGTGGTTCAATCAAAATTAATCTATGAGTTGAAGCGATCACTTGTAGTACAAATAGGGTGGTGAATCCACAAAGGATGAAGATGTGAATATTGAGACACATAGATATTGTTGAGGTTTTTTCTATAAAGTGAAAAACTATTTGGGGTGATTTCATTTAAATAAAACACACACAAATATTTTAATTAAAATAAATAATGAAAATGGGTCTATCCAAGGTTTTGTTAGGGATATATTAGATGTTGTTTTGAAAATTTAGTCTGATTAATTCAAGAAGTATCCATTAAACTAGATAAAAATAAACCTCATCATTCACTAATTTAGTACCTATAAAATTCCAAGGTTAATAACCTAATCACTTATAAGATCATTTTCATGATCAATAAATGGTATAAGATTGTATTAACACTCCAATTATATAGTTGTTTTTTGAATTTGGTGAAAACAAAGAGGAAAATAAGTCATTAAAAGTGAATTTCAAATAAAATAACTAATTATAGTTTCAAATAAAATAAAATGACATCCAATCCAACTTATACAATTCTCTATAATAATCCCATAATAGTTCTATTCTTACATTAATGTAAATCTATCAATAGAATATGTAATTTTACTTCTTATATTTGTATTGAATAAGATAAAAACAAATAAATTTAGAGTTTCACAAATACTAAATAATTTTATCATAGAGAAAATGATATAAAGAAGAAGAAATAAGAAGAATGAAATCTTTTAATTAAAAAACTGTATTATTTTGTATAATTTTTTATTGGCTCCTTTTCATTATTATCTTGGTTTTGATTTGATAATTACTTCAACCCATCATTGTTTGTTTTCAAGTAAATTTGTTAATTATTTCAAATTTTGTATGTCAAAGTTTATATTTTATATACGAATCAATAGTGATCATATTATTACAAAATTTATTCCATTGGAAAGATAAAAAAATTATCTTCATTTCATTTGTTTATGTAGAAATCAAATTCAATTTGTTTATATGGTGCAAATTGTTTTTGAAACTGTAACAAGTTGTTCAAGTGAAATTGAAATTTTAGGTTAAATTCACCTATGAATTATGATGAAATATCAAGCTATAGTGAATATATTAATGTTATAATTATACCATTGAATAGATAATGGATTTATCTAAAATTTATTAGTTTATAAGTTCTTTGAAAATGATTTTTTGATACTCTAAAAAATAAAAAAACTTTCTAAATCAGTTTTATAACTCTATAGTCTGTAGATTTGGAAAGATAAACTATTTGATTTACTGCAAGTAAAAAAATATCAGAATCACAAAGAACATGGTGTGATATAAAACCAATAATTTTAACTAGATTTAGTTAGTTTACATTAACGGCTAAAAAGGACATTTGGATAGTTAATAAAGTATCCAAAGTTTGATGATGATTTTTTAGAACTGTAGTTTTTCCAGAATTGTGTTGCTTATATTTTTTGAAGATATGTCGAGTTGTAGATGTTATATTGAGTTGACTTATGAACCATTGGAAAGGAATATGGCTGAATGTTTTGGTAAGAGATTCTAAAAAATCATCAATGTTAGTTATAACAAGTTGTTCAGTTTTTATGAATGATTATTTGAACCATACGTTGGGATGAAAAATGATCCCTATATTCATAAAAGTAAAAAAATAAATTTGATACAAATGTAAGGCCCATATACCCTATGTTGGAATAGAATTATACAGGTTATACTTTTTAGAAACCCTAATTTTTATATAAAAGTATTGTTCATATAGCAAACGTTGGGATGAAATGAACCCAACTTTCAAATGAACCCTATGTTAATTAAACCTACTTTTTTGAACCCTAATTTCATGAACCCTTAATTCTAGTGAGAATGTACCCTATGTTTCTTCTATCAATATGTGTTGTTCTAATAAATATTTTTACTAAAATAGGAGTTGTTTCAAGCATGAAGGTTTCCCATATTTCTTCATGCTGTTGGATCACACTATGAGCTTGTATACTTGAAATTTTTCTACTACTCAAACTGTTGTATAATACAAAAGTCATATTCATGTGGTTACGTCACTTGATGAAGTTTTTATATGTTATGTGCTACAAAAATGGAGGTTTAGATCCACTATTTCAAAATGGTAACTGAATTTTTGTCTCTTCCATGTTTACATGATGAAATTCTATAAGATGAAAGTTGATCTACTGTATCAAAATGATTGAGGAGCTTGAATTCTAAACTATTCAAATGAAAATAATGTTTGATGAATATGAATAGTACCTAAGACCTGGAAAATTCTATACTCACCTTGATACATCAATATGGACACTCTAATTATATGGGATCTCAACCAAACATGTGTTGTATTTTTAGAATCAAACCGGAGGAATTTTTAATTCAAATATAGTATGGTTTCACTTACGTACAATAAATCACACTTTGAGTAGATTTGGAGATAAATATTGGCTTCATACTTATATTCTAGTGGTATATGAATTGTAATTGATGTATGCACTCAGACTAGAAATCTCATGAACAATGAAAAGTATCTTCCCATGGTATGCTGTGAACACAACATGTTAAGAAGAAGATGCTGGACAACAAATTGTATGGTGAACATATGAGGAGATGTTCACTACATAAATGCACCGCATCATGTAAAGGCTTAGGAAATATATTTATCATGATAAAACATTCTGAAAATAAGGTCATATGATAGAGAACACTTCTACACTGATGCCATATGAACAATAAAATGTTAAGTGGGAGATTATGATATGCAAGTCCACTTCTTGGAGAACTTACAGCTTATACCAAAAGTTAGGGAAATAATATATTAGAGAGTTCTAATATTATATTATTCTTGAATAATGAATTTATAAAAAACTAAACTATTCAATATTCTGGATATTTCATAGGTAGGCGACAATACTCTGTTTTATATGTTTCTTGGTAATTCTATCTGTTTCATTTTTATCTAAAATTATTTTAGTGATTTATCTATTGGAAAAATTCTAATAAATCCCAAGGATTATGGTCAAATATATTTCAATTATTTTGGTCTAGTATTCAATTAAAAAAATGAATAGTTTATTTTAATATTATTTTTACACTAAATTTGAGGGACCCATGGTTAATAAAATTAAAATATTTGAATTTATATTCAGATTGTGTTTCTTGTTTTTAGGAATTGTTTTCACTATGTTTCAATTGGTTTGAATGGATTTAAACGTGAGTTTTAAATTTTTCAATTATGGTATTATTATAGAGGTATTATCAGAAGATTTATTCAAATTATTTTGAATAATTTTATTAGATATTTATTCTACTGGAAGAAGCAAAAAATTATAGACTATTCTTGGGGATATTTATGAAGGTTATTAACTCAAATTTATTTTGAGTGTCTAAAGGAAGAGGAGTGATGAAACTTCTTGATATGTATTATATATATATATATATATTTGGAAGAAAAAAAATATAATGAATAAAAGAAATGTGAAAACTCTGACAAGAATAAAAGTGTTGAAATATTTTCATTCTTCTACATGTCATTTTCAAAGAAGAGAGAAATATTCATTGTTAGTCCTTATTATATCACAGTGTAAAAGAGAAGGAAACCTCAACAAAATTTTCTAGATTATTTGATATGGTTTAAAGAATAATAATCCTATTCAACATTAAATATTATTTTTCTACTAGTTTGCATTATTGAAGATCAAAACACAACTTTCAATTACTGTTTAAACTGTAAGAGAAATTTGTTTTCTCAATCGAATCAATCTATATTGATTTATTGGAGTATTGGATACTCGGAATCAATCATAGTATAGTGCCAACTTATTATACTAAGCTGTGGATATTTTTGTTCCATGTAAAAGAACCAGAAGGTCCTATTAAAACCTTTTAAGGTATCAAATTTCTGCACTCAGTTATAGAGGTCTCCATATAAGAGGACATACTAGTGAAAATCACTAAGCTCATGGAGTAGAGAATTGGCAATGTGGTATAGGTGATTTATATTCCCTGAAACACTATACATCACCATGTTATTTTATTTATTTATTTAGGCTTCTCACACATCTTTAAGAGAGAAGAAATGGACCACTTCATTTAAAGAGAGATGTTTTAAATTTTATAATATTTTTAAAGGACATAACTCACCTACCTCTTGTGTCACTGTCATAGCCATTGAGACAAAAAAATGGTTTCAAAGGGAGTTCTTTATTTCTATATTTCCATTTTTGGAAAAAATTTAAAATTATTATTTTTTCAATATGATACTAAACAAGTAATATTAGAGGTTATACTATTTTGGAGTATTGAAGGTTTATTTTGGTTCTAACAAGCCTAAGTTAAATATTCCAACAGAAAAAACTCAATGGATGATCTTAGATAAATAATGATGATGATCTATGCTTTTTTATTTTAATGGAAATAATTATGGATTCCAGAAAGATCACGTGACTATCTATTTGAATAATCTTGGTTTAAATGTTTACATAAAGATTTTCAAACCTTATGAAATCCTCAGAGAACTAGAAATGTGGGATAATATGAAAGAAGATTAAATGTGATGTTAATTCAAAATCCACGAATGAAATTATATACGGTCTTAGTCTTGATGAATTTAATCATGTTTCTAAATGTGCTACTGCCTTTGAGATGTAGAAAAAAAATCACAATTCCTTACCAAGGAACCGATAATTTGATAGAAGTTAAAAATGATTATGTTTCCTTGGGAACTCAAATTTCAAAAACAAATTACATATTAAAAGAGGTTGATTGAGATGTGAGAAGCTAATATGCAAGCAGAAACTAAAAAACTATTTCTATAAAAAGGAACATGCTGCACTCAAAGTTTTTATAGATGAATTTTATGATTTTAGTCATTCAGGTTCAAATGATTAATCTTCTATAAGCATAGAAGATGAGTTTGAAATACCAAAGGTAATTCTATGTCTTATGGATTATCCTAATGGGTTAAAATATTCTTGTTCTAAAAGTTCTAATTTAGAAATTTTTTCTCATGATGAATGTGATAAATATTATTTTATGATTCAATAAAAATTTGATTCCTTAAAGAAAGATCATAAAAAACTTATAAAATCTTATGATGCAATTTCAATTGATAATGAATGTTTTTTCAAAATAGATTATATATTTAAGATCTAATTCTTCGATTTTTTTGTTCTTGATGCAATTAAAATCAATGAATTTGAAGATGGAGTTGATAATTTAAACAAATATTCTAGTATGATTATTAAGGGAGAGAATTATTTGAATCAAATTCTTGGTAAAAATAAAATTCACAAAGGAAAACTCAGTATTTTTAGTAATGGACAAAAACCAAAATTATACAAAAATTATTTTGTTCTTGGTTCAAATATAAAAAGTATGTCTGCTGCTAAATGTTTTTATGGTATTAATGGACAATATGCTAATAACTATAATTTTATAAAACCTCAATTTTTTGTTATAAAACATTTTTATATTCTAAAAGAGTTATAGAGATTTAATTATATAATTCTTGATCAAAATAAAGAGATTTGGTTACTTAAGTATTTAATTGATAACACTGGTGGACCCAAAAACATATGGGTACCAAAGGAAAATTATATTTAATATTTTTTAGGTTTGCGACATTGAAATTCATTGTAATATCATCAAATATTTTCTTGAATAATACATAGATATTTATTTTAAATATTTTATAAAGGATGAACATCTTTGAATTCATTCAAAAAATTTATTATATCTAGAATTATTAAATTTAGGATGTATTTTATTTTTCATATTAATATCTGATTTAAATGCACTAACTATTTCATACAGGGGATAAAATTGTTTTCATTCCTGTATAATTAATTATTCTTTTGATTAAAATGTTAAATCATTTTTTCACAATATTATTTTATGAATTAATTTGTTGAATTATTTTATTAAATAATAGTCCTCAAACACACTCTTAAGATTTTAAATAATCTTTACTTTTCTTGTAAGCATGTGTTTTAATTCCTTACTATTTAAAATAATTTCATGTTCAAAATTAAACTATTATTTTATGTAATAAAATTTTCAATTATTAGATGAAGATGTTTTTATCATTTATGACATATGAAAAAAGTTATTTTAAATTCTTTAAAAATATTTTATTTTAAATTCCTTAACAATATTATATTTAAATTTGTTGAATATAATAAATATTTATTCTTGGTTATAGGGAGAGTTATTTTTAATATTTATCATGTGTTTAAATGTTTTATTATTATGACATGAATTGATTGATTTTTTAATTTACTGAAAATCCTTATTATTCATTGAATAATATTTCATATGTTTTCATGAATCATCGATTATATATTTTTATCATTTTTTAGAGAAATAAAAAATTTAGGGGGATTTTTAATTTTTTGAATTTATTTAAAACATCTTTTGCATGTATTTCACTATAACTCATATTAATATATTTTAAAACTAGAGGAATAAAATTTTGTGTTTCAAATTTTAAATATTTTTTATACCAATACTTAAATTTTGAATTCTAATTATTTATAAAAGGGGTAAATATAATGTATTATCTAATAAACCCAAGAACACATCTTTTGGATACTTATAAAAAGGATAGAAAAATTTGGTAGAGAGTTAGGGTTTTCTAATTATCAAAAAGGGAGAAAATGTTTAGTAGGTCCTTTCCATTCTTATCTTGGTTTGGTTTTGATAATTACTTGAACCCGCCATTGTTAGTTTTAAAATAATTTTGTTAAGTGTTTTAGACTTAGTATTACATAATATATATTTTATATCTAAATAAACAGTGATCGTATTCTTACAGAGTTTGTTTAGTTGGAAATATAAAATTATTATCTTCATTTCATCTATTTATGTTAAAATCCAATTCAGTTATTTAGATGGTGCAAAAATTCAGTGAAGCTGTAACAAGATGTTCAAGTTACATTACAATTTTCAGCTTAAATACACCTATTAATTTTGATGATATCTCAAGATAAATTTAATTGATTCATGTTAGAATTGTAATTTTGGATAGATAAGGCATTTATCTGAAATTGATTAGTTTATAAGTAATTTTGAAAAGGATTTTTTGATACTATAAAAAATCACCAAAGTTTTTGAAGTAGTTGTGCAACTCTATAGTCTATAGATTTAGAAATATATATTATCTGATTAGCTAAAAGAGCTAAATATATTGGAATCACATGAAACCTCATGATATGGAAATTCAATACACTATCTATATTTATTAAGTTTACATAAAAGTTTAAGGATATTGTTTGTATATTTAATAAATTATCCAAAGTTCTTTTCTAATTTTTTAGAATGGAAGTTTTCTAGAACTGGGTTGCTTATATTTTTCAAATATATTTGGAGATATGGATGTTATATTGAGTCAATTATTGATCAGTTAGAAAGGTATCAAAATTTACTAAATATAAGAATGTTATGAAAAAGGATGAATCTATTTGTAATAGACTCTAAAAATCATTGAAATATATTATAGTAAGCTGTTCAGTTTTTCTGAAGGATTATTAAAACCGTATGTTCGGATGAAAATTGATCCCTATGTCAATAATAGTGAAACTATAATTTTGATGCAAAATTATGGTGTATATACCCTACATTGGAATAGAATGATCCATATGATAATTTTCAGCAACCTTAATTTTGATACAAAATTATGGTTCTTATAACATACGTTTGGATGAAATGAACCCTACTTTCAAATGATCCCCACGCTCATGAACCCTATGATCACTAATTTCATGAAACCTACTTTCATGAACTCTAATTACATGGACCATAATTTCAGGAACCCTACATTATAGTGACAATATAACCTACATTTCTACTATCACCATATGTTATTCTATTGAATATTGTTTCTATAATGGGAGTTGTTTCATGAATAAAGTTTGTATATATTCTACATGATGTTGTATCACACTAAGAGATTGTATATTGGAACTTTTTTTTGATACTCAACCCAGTGTATAATATAGTAGTTCTCTTCATGTTGATACAACACTTGATAAAATGGTGATCTATTATGTGCTGAAAAAATGAAGGTTTAGATCCACTATTTCTAGCTAGAAATTGAAGTTTTGTTCCCAACATGTTTTCATGATGATATGATGTGTGTTAAAAGTTGATATACTATATAAAAATACTCAATGATCTTTCATGTTGGACTGTTTAAATGAAACCGAAGTTTGAAGAAGTTGAAAATTACCTCATACCTAGAAGTTTGTATACTTAGTTTACTACATCAATCTGGTCACTGGAATGAGTTGATATCTCAACCACACATGTGATGTATTTTTAGAATGAAAATGGAGGAAGTTTTTATTCAAATATATTGTGGTTTCATGAACCTAAAACATATTGTACATTGAGAAAATATGGAGAAAACCATTGGCTGTATACTGCTGTATTGATTCTAGATGATTTGGAATTATTGTATGTACTTTGACTATTAATCTCATTAATAAGTAACACGATATGGCCATAGTATGTTGTGAACACAATATGTAAAGAATAAAATAATGGATTCTAAACTGCATGGTGAATACAAGAGGATATGTTCAGTACATAAATGTGTTGTATCATGAAGAGGCTTGCAACATATATTTATCATGATAAAACATTATGAAAATAAGGTCGTATGAAGGGGAACTCTTTTATGCCGATGCTACATGAATAAGAACTTGTTAAGTGAGATCTTATGATATACAGGTCCCCTACTTGGAGATCTTTTGGATTATTCCACAAGTTACAGATATTATATTTTAGGGAGGTTGAATATTAAATTATTCTAGAACAATGAGTTTATAAAGAACGAAATTATCCAATAATCAAGTTATTTCACAAGTAGAAGTTGATACTATATTTTATATGTTTCTTGGTATTTCTATCTGCTTCATTTTTATCTAGAATTTTTTCTATGAATTATTTATATGATAAATCATAATAAATCTCAAGGATTATCAATGAAGATATTGTAAAGATTTTGGTATTGTATTTCGAGAAACAAATGGCCATTTTATTCTAAAATCATTTTTCTAGCAAAGTCGAAGGGAAAAAGGTTATTCAAATTGAAATATTTGAATTTACATTAATATTGTGTTTCCAGTTTTCATAAACTATTTTGACTAAGTTTAAGGAGATTTTAATGGATTTAAATGGTAGTTTTAAATTGTTCAACACTATTATTTTTATATAGATATTATAAAATGATTTTTTTTCAAATTATTTGGAATGATTTTATTAGAGATTTATTCTACATGAAGAATCCAATGATGCTATGTTATTCTTGGGGATATTTGTGAAGGCTATTGAAATAATTTATTTTGAGTATCTGAAGTAAGAGGAGTGATGAAACTTATGGATATTTATTCTATATATATCTCTACTTAGAAGAAAAAGAAATATATAAATAAGGGAGGATATGTGAAATCTTTGATAAAAATAAAAGTGTTGAAATATTTTCATTTTTATACTCATCATTTTCGAAGAAGAGAGAATTATTATTTTTACATCCTTATTCTCTCATGGTGTAAAGAATAAGGAATCCTGCAAAAAAATTATCTATTTTATTTTATTCTATTTAAAGAAAAATAAGCCTATATGACATTGAAGATTATTTTTCTTATGCTATACATTATTTAAGATCAAAATAAAACTATCAGTAGATGCTAAAACTATAATTGAAACCTATGTTTTCAATAAAATCATTATCTATTAATTTATAGGAGTATTAGTTGACTGGACTTAGTCATGGTGGAGTTTTATCTTCATAGACTAAGTCATGGATATTTTGGTTTTCTATAAATGAACTAGAAGTCCCTGTAAAATTATTTTAAAGTATCAACTACTTGCATTCAATTATAGAGGTCTTTAGATAAGAGGACACACTAGTGAAAATCACCAAGATCATGGAGTAGAGCATTGGTGGATTTGAATAGGAGATTTCGGTGCCTCGAACCACTACACATCACCATGTTCTTTTCTTTATTTATTTCTATTTCTCATTCATCTATAATAGATAAGGAATGGATTTATTTATTTTAAGATGTATGTTTTAATTTTTTCAAGATTTTTTAAAGGACACAATTCACCCCCCTCCCGTGTCTTTTTCATATCAATTCTGATACAACATAACTTAAAAATAAAGAACATGATTATAATGAAAAAATTTAAGTATAACATTACTTGATGAATAAGAAAATAAATACCCCCATTTACTCTCTAAAACCTTTCTTAAATAGAGATTTGGGGGAGGCCCTTTGGCTAAGCACATAGATTTCAAATTCATCCCATTAATTAAGGTAAGAAAAAGTGTGGTGGAAAGTGGGTGGATAATTGATTTTCTATCATTACTAAAGTTTCATGTATTCTTTAATCTCTCCTAATTGACCTTGTAGAAAAAACATAAATATGAGAGAATTAGGAAGGGTCATATATAATAAAAATATAGCCTAAGATATTTTCTAATATCTGGTAAAATTACATCTCAATTGGATAAGAGTTATTTATGTTATGGTATAAATAGTGGGATAATGTTTTGGGCCATAAAATCTAGGCCATAATTTAAACTTCAACTATGGCCACTAGGATCACCTTATAAAAGAAAAAATTATCCAAGTAAAAATTTGAAATAAATTTTCCTCATGTATTCCTATATATTAAATTAAAATTTTAGATTCATTGGAGATGAAATATGTTCTCTACAACTATTTTATTTCTCAAGCTTCCAATTTTATTTACCCAAAAAATTCTCAATTAAAGGAAAAATGATCAAATTTCATTAAGAATATCCCATTAATCTAGAAGGATAAAATATTTCCCCCAAATTAAGTAAATATATCTGAAAATTTCAGATTTAAATCATTACTAGATATTTTTTATAAAGTTATGTTTAAATGGGATAAGATTAATACATTTTAAACAATAATTACACATATGATGAAAAATAAAGTTTTAATTATAAAATGAATTAAAATTCAATTTTATAAATAAATAGGTAAATGAAAAATAATCTAAATTTAATAGAAATTATTAACTTTTAGTTGAAAATCACACCACAAAATTGATTTTTTCTAGTACATAATAATAAAATTTGTAACATCCCCCAATCTGGAACTCTCTTACATGGCCAGAAAGGGTTGGTTATGAGACCTCAATACCTCTTCACCGTATCCTAGAGGATGTTGACTAGTAGTGGTGGGTGTGAATAGTATAGTGGGGATATTATACCCCTTATAGTATGAAGTGTCATAATAGAAGAAACAATTCATAAATAAACAGAAATAAACATAGTAAAGGATTTGAGAAAGACAATAATAAAAACCAACTAGATTATCCAATAAATATATAAGGAACAATGTAATGATGTGTTGGAAAGTAAAAAAATGACATGCTAGAATAATACATCAAAAGACCAACAGACTCAAATAAAAGACTCAAAGTCCTGGGTCCCGAACCTCATGTTGGTACCATCGTTAAACTCCAACCCAAGAACAAACATGAAATCAACAATAAGGCCTTTTTCCTTTGTCCAAACCCACATCCATGAAATCTCATTGGGTTCCAAAAAGAAGCTAGAATAGTGTGAGTATAAGTTAGTAGTTTTCCACCACCCTATCTAAATAGAAAAAGTTTGATAGGATGTTTATGCAATAAAGTGATAAATAAGTGAATTAATTAATTCAAAAATTAGTAAAATACAACCATAACCTTCTCTGTCTCCATGATGGAATATCTCTAATCATGTCTTACAACCATGCCAACCATAATCATATAACCATGGTAAAATAACCTGCTTCGGTGCCATGTTATAATATCTCTGAGCATGTCTTATAACCATGCTAACCAAAACCATTTAACAAAGGTAAAATATCCTAATTCGGTGCCATGACATAATATCTTTGAGCATGTATTATAGCAATGCCAACCACCACCATATAGACATGGTATAGTAACAACAATAAATCTGGGTCAAAGACCTATAAGCATTATAGCATTTTCGGGTCAAATACCTATAAGAATTACAACATTTTTGGGTTAAATCCATATAATAATTACAACATGGGTCTAGGCATAGCCCGATCTCTATAATAATTATACTATGGGACTAGGCTGAGCCCACTCAATATGGGAATTACAGTATATAAGTGTATAAGTGACAGGGACAAACCCAATATATAAGCATTACAACATGTAACAAAATTCCTATCATACAACATGGATATCACAATATAACATCATATATCTCAATGGTTAATTATGAGAATTTCTATTATTATTTAATATTCCACTTTCAATTAAATTCAAAAGTGATTAAAAATTATATCAATAAGTAATAAGGCATAATTTATGGATTCTATAACAAGAAATCACCCTAAGTCACATGTCATGCTAAACATATCTTAAGCCATTATCCAATTCAACTATATTTAAAGGTTTTCTCCCTTAATGTGTAGCAATAAGCTGGGCCAGATTCAAACAAAAAACAACAAAATTCAAGGAATAGTCCCACTTACTATTTATTCAATTTAGTGCACATTTCATTAGAACAATCATGATATTGCATAAACTCGATAATAATCAAACAATAGGGTTAAGATTTTGGACCCCTACCTTTAATCAAAAATCCTACAATGATTCCAATGGAAAATTTCCATGAGGAAGTAGGTGAGGATTATTGAAAAGAGGTTCCTAGATAAAAAATGATCAAGATCAAAACTAACAATGTAATCATCCAAAGGATTTCACCGCAACGGTTGGAGAACCAAAGTGAAGAAGGGAGGAACCTACCCAGTGGAACTTAATAGGAATTGAATATTTTAACGGAAAATCCAAAAGGGAGGTTGGAACTCCAAAATCACATAGATAATTCCCAAGGTTTGAGAGGATAGGTCCTGTAGTGAAATATAATTAATTTCGTCCACACAACATGATTAAAACAATAGGTTAGGAATTTACACGGTGTGTAATGTAGTTACACATAGTGTAAATGTTTTAATGGAATTAACCAGAAAACCCATTGTCTCAAATTTCTTTTATTAAAATCATTGAACAATTACATGTCATGTAATCCCTTTACACAACATGTAAATCTTATGGAGTTGATTTTTCTGCCCATTTTTCTTTTAAACAACCCAAATCCCCATTAAAAATTCTTAACTTACCAAAAACCCATATTAACACTTAGTCAAATTTATACCTAGACTCTATTAACTCAAAAAATTATACATCCCTAATATTTAGGTCATTTTATCTAATAAGGACCTCCGTCTCCAAACAAGACTTGACCATTAATGATCAAACAAAAAACCTAGAGAGAAATGTACCTAAAAAATATGAGATCTTACAACCTCCCCACCTTATAATAACTCATCCCCAAGATTTTACAAGCATCACTGTGAGGTATCAAAAAACAAGACTGACCAATATGTTTACATATCAGAATCCCTTTCTCAGGTCTCCTCCCAAACTTTCCCATGATGCCACTACACTCAAACCAATTATATAGTCTAACCCTGAAGATATTTCTCACAATTATCCACAAACCATATCAGATTCTACTTAAAGGATGAATCATCACAAAGCTAGATGTCCGATACATCTATTACAAGGGAAGGATATGAATGATATATTCATAGTTACAACACATGGAATACGTCATACATGGAAATGTAATTATTTGGAAGGGATAAGCAGTACACTACTGGACTGACCCTTGCCACTATATGAATGTCCTGAAAAACCTAGGAGTTATCTTTCCCTCTTTCTTGATATGATGTTTCCCCAACATAGCTGACACTTTAAGGAAAACATTTTTACCAAACTCAAATTCAAGAGGTTATCTCTGATGGTCAGCATATAACTTCTACCTACTCTACCTGGTCACAAACAACTTTTTGGTCAACTAAACCTATTTAGATATTTCATACATGAGACTAGGCCCAACATGTTATGAATAAACCACCTCCAGCCAAAAAATAGGAAAAATACATGGCATACTATACAAATCCTCAAAAGGTTCCATTTGAATTGATTACCAGAAGCAATTATTATATGAAAACTCCACAAGTTCCATATTTTGCTCCCATGAACCACCAAAATCCAAAGCACATTCTCATAACATATCCCATAGAACCTGAATAGTCTACTCAGATTGACCATAAGTCTATAGACTATTGGATATACTTAAAATAAGTTGTCATCCTAGGTCTTTCTAAATACCCTTCTAGAAAAATAATGTGAAATGTGGATCTATGTCAGAAACAATACTCCTTAGAACACCGTGCAAATGAACCACCTTTCACATGTAAATATTTTCCTAATCATGAAATGTGAATGTTTTTATAACAGGTAAGAAATTGGCTATATTAGTTTTTTAATCCACAAAAACTCATACAACATCATTCTTATAGGTCATCCTGGGTAATCCTATCACAAAATCCATTGTAAAATCATACCATTTCTACTTCAGGATGGGTAATGGCTGCAAAATCCTAGATTTCCTATGATTCTCTACTTCCACCTTCTGAGAAGTGAAGCATCTAGATGAAAATCTTATAACCTTCTTATTTATTCCTAAACACCATTACTCTCTACGAAGATCACGATACAAAATTTTTAAACCAGGATGCACCATCCATCTAGAAGCATGAAACTCCCTCATCATATCCTCACAAAAGCCTCTAGGAACCCATACTCAACCATAAGAAAGGAACAAATTAACTTTTCCGAGAGACCATCCTGACAGTGTCTCCCCACCAGATAATTTGTCTCTCAGAAATGATCCCTCTAGATCATAAAACTTCTCAGTCTTAATCTTGTCCAAAACCATGAGTATAACTGATGTCAAAGTAATATCTACTTGCCCATGAGATTCTTGAACATCCAGATGCTTTTCTTAAAATAAGGCCATTATTTCCCACTCATCATTAGAATCCCTTACCACCTCTTTCTATGTCTTTCATCTCAAATAATGGTCAACAAAATTTCCCTTTATTGGTGTATAATCCAATTCAAAGTTGAAAGTTTGTAGATAATAAACCCACCTCCTCTTTTAAATGTTAAGTTCTCAATGAGAAAATATGTACTTGAGGATCTTATGATTCATGTATACCAAAAACCTCTCACCCATGAGACAATGTCTCTAACCTCTTTGGGAATGTACCACTACTACTAACTCCAAGTCATGATTAGGGTAATTCCTCTCATTCAGTATCACCTTCTTCAAGCCATAAGCAACCACATGATCTTCCCACATTAAAACTACTCCAAGTCTGACTTCAAATGCATCACAGTACATTGTATATTTTTTAACTGGTAGAGGTAAAGTGAGGATAGGTGATGAGGTCATCCTACCCTTCAACTCTTGAAAATATCTCTTGAAAGCATCAGAGTAACGAAACTTCACCCCTTTCTTGGCCATCCCATACATTAATGCTTCCAAATGATAGAAATCTTAGATAAAGTTCCATAATAACTTGTTAAACCCAAAAAGCTCCAAATTTTGAATAATTTATTAAGATGTTCCCATGATACCCTAGTTGTGACTTCTTCTAGATCCACTAAAACTCATTCCTCTAAGATGACATGGAACAAAAAATGTACTTCATTTATCTAGAAACTATATTTAGTTTTCTTGGTGTAGTGAAAATACTCTCTCAATGTACTCAAGATGATGTCAAAATATTTGTCATGATCTTCTACAGATTGTGATTATACTAAGATATCATTGATGAAAACCACCATAAAATGATACAGAAAAGTATGAAATATCCTATTCATTAAGGCCCTGAATACTTCAGATGAATTTGTCAACCCAAATTTCATCACTACGAATTCATACAGGCCATATCTTCTTCTAAAAGTAGTCTGAGGTATGTCTAATATTATCACCCTCAATTGATGATATCTTGAAATCAAATCAATCTTGGAGAAGATCTTATCACCACTCATCTAATCAAAAAGATCACTCATGCATAGAAGAGGATACAGATTCATAACCATCATCTAGTTCAACCTTCGATAATCCACACATAAGTGAAAAAACCAATTAGCTTTTTTGGTGAAGATAATTGGAGAACCCCAAGGATATGTACTACTACTACTACTACTAATAAATGACTAATTTTTTATTTCAAAGAAAAATATGTAGATACACATCATGGGGGTTTGTAGAAGTGGAGACCAAAGGAATCCCCGATAACCATGTCCACTCCACCTGGGGGGAGGGATCTGGGAGTACAGAGAACTAAAAGAGGGGATTCCTGGGTAGAAATTGGCTCTACTTCTGGAACGAACATGATTGTGAGCTCGATCACTCATTTAGGTGGTAATACATATAACTCATCAGAGAAAACATCCCAAAAATGGTCTACCACTGGAGGAAAAGAATATTTCTACATTCCACCATTTTCTAGAGCAAGGCCATCAATTTTGAGATGTTAGAAAAATCCAATTTTCACTAAATTGGTCCCGCATGTCCAGCATGAAGATCCCACTCCCCTTGGTGACAATAGATACCTCCTTATGGAGATAAGAAGGTAAATCTACTCCTAGAATAGTCGATATGAACCAGTTATAGAACTAATGAATCTATACTAAGAATCAAGTCAAATACTATCATTTATAGCATAAATGGTTCCAAAAATAAATGGTAACCACCAATATCTAGAAGACACACCGTGTAACAGTTGATATTTTTAGACCACAGTCCCAATAGTGTGTTTATGGTTAAAACATTATCTATGATTTCCACATCCAAACCCAATCTGTTTTAAAAAGGGAATATATAAAATAATGTGATGATACATTATCAAACATAACGCAAGATAAAACAGATGATACAAGAATCATACTGTGGAACTCCATCTACAAGCATGGTGAGGGGTATTTGAGCCCCTCCCTGACTTCGACACTTGTATTTATCCTCTACCAGTAGTCTTCTATAGAAGGTTTTCACATAACCTTTAAAGATGACCCAATCTTTCAAATATGCAAGACTTGACTACATGGTAAGGAAATTGTGGGTTCTTATAACCAAACTTGCCACGCAGATAGCATTGGAACATAACATGGTCTTGATATAGTAGTCCACTACCCTGAAAACTAATCCCACTATTAATTCGGTATAAATTTTCATAACAATGATTTTTATCACTCGAAGAATAACTTCTAGATCCACCTTCTGGAAAATCCTGACAACTATTTGGGGCCTCTCTCTAATTCCCTTCTGTGATGGGTGCCAGGTTCATCATTTCTTAAAATATTCTTAAATGGAAAAAATTTACCTACTTCCTGATCTCATAATTAAGACTATCCTAGAAATGTATTTTCATGGAGATCTCATCATATTCAAAATATG
Organism: Viscum album; assembly: GCA_963277665.1. Taxonomy (NCBI): domain Eukaryota; kingdom Viridiplantae; phylum Streptophyta; class Magnoliopsida; order Santalales; family Viscaceae; genus Viscum; species Viscum album. Next base: position 34,415 of record CAUJRU010002729.1, read on the forward strand.
GCGCAAGGTGTTATAGGTCGGTAAAATGTAAAGCATAGTCTAGCACTAACAACCCCTCCCGCATTAGATGCATTAAATCAAGATCTTTTTCATGCCTGGAGTTTTTAGGATAGAAATGGATCAAGAACTTCATCTTGAAGTTATTCTAAGATAACACATCCCACTTCCCAACTTCCTCCAAAATATCCCACCAATTCTTGGTAGGTCCACAAAGCATATACACAACAAGTTTCACCCTCCTATCTCTAGGTTTCTTGAGATACTTGAAGATTATGTGGAATAAATCAATCCAGAACTCAGCTACCTAGGGTCTCTATTCTCTAGTAAGAATATGTCAAAGATAAATCTGAAACTCTCTTGTTATCTCAGACATTGAAGGAATGGTATGAACAATCTACCTTTCCATGGATCATATGAGCCTAAAGAATCTATAGCAAAGATGAACATCCATATGCTCCTCTGGAACAATAGGAAGTTCAAGCTCAATAGTGTTCGACACATGTTGATTTTCACTATCCTAATTCTAAAGTTGAAGATGACAAGGAGGAATTTTCTATTATAATACAAACACACAATTTATAAAATTGACCTGTAATAAAGTCAAACCCAATAGGTGACTATAACTGATAACCACTGACTCTTGGTCTTTCTAGATGTGGATTAAAATTATTTTATCATGAAAAAAAAACTCATTTCATTTATCCAGTGAAATATAAATCTCATGTTAAAGTTCAACAAGCAAGTATATATAACATGAAAAAATAGACATGTCCCTATCTTGAAAAATGCATATCAATATATCCCTAAGTGCCTATTATGATTCATGTATTCTCATATCATACCATACTGAGCCATGAGTGAAAAACATAAGAAATAATATCATCATAAAAAAAATAACCTCACACAACATTTGTATCACCTAAGGTGAAAAATCATCAACCAAACCAAGAACACAACACAACAACAATCCCATCCTTGGGTAATTGGATTTTCCCCTGTACATGGGTTAGCAACTCCCATGCACAAGATCATTACCAATTACCAACACATATTAGTATCCTTTCATCCTTTCCCAAAATATAAGGAAAAGTAAAAGAAAATAAAACCTTATCTGATACCACTTTAACATCCCCCAACTCGATACTCTCTCACATGGCCAGAAAGGGTTGGTTATGAGACCTCAATTGTGCCTCCTTATATTCCAGAGGCTGCCGAATAGTAGCATGGGTGTGAATAGTATAGTGGGGAGAATATACCCCCCATGATATGAAGTTTCATAAAATAAGAAACAATTCATAATTAAATAGAAATAATTAGAGTAATGAAATTGCGAAAGACAATACTAAAAACCAACTCGATAATCCAATAAGTAGATAAGGAACATTGTAATGATGTGGTATAAAGCAACTAAATGACATGCTAAAATAAAAAAAATAAAATACTAGTATACTCAAATAAAAGACTCAAAGTCCTAAGTCTCAAAACCCATGTAGGTCCCATCTCTAATAAACAAGCAATACACAATAAGGTCCTTTTCCCTTTTCCAAAACAGCATCCAAAAAATTTGCTCGGGGGCCAAATGATGGCCTGAATAGGGTGTGGGTATAACTCAATAGGTTGAAACCGCTATGTATAAACAAAACTAGTCTGATAGGAAGTGTATGAAATAAAGTCATAAACATGTGTATTAATTAATTCAATAATTAAGAAAATACAACCATAACCTGCTTTGAATCTATGTCAAAATATATTTAAGTATGTGTTACCACTGAGCCAATCACAATCATATAGCCAGGGTAAAATAACCTTCTTCGATGCCATGCCATAATATATCTAGGCATGTCTTATACCTATGCTAACTGCCACCATATAACCATGACATAGTCATAGTAATTAATACGGGTTAAAGACATATAATCATTACAAAATGTCTAGGTCAAATCCCTAAAAACATTACAACATGGGATTGGGCATATCCCACTCTCCATAAGCATTACAACATGGGACTGGTCCAAGACTTCTCAATATCAACATTATATCATATAAGTGTGAAAGTTCTAGGACCGAGTATGATATATAAGCATTACAACATGGAACAAAATTCCTATCATATAGGATGAATATCACAATATCACATTATATATCTCAATGGTTAATTATGAAAATTACCATTATTCTTTTATATTGCACTTTTAATTCAATTCAAAATTTATTAACAATTATATTAAAATCAATAAGACACAATTTAGGGATTCTAAAACAAGAAATCACCCTAGGACACATGTCATTATAAACATAACTTAAGATGTTAGAAAATTCAACTACATTTAAAGGTTTTCTCACCCAATGGCTATAAAAAATCTAGGTTATATGTCAATTGAAAAAAGTAATTAAATGAATAATCCCATTTATTATTTATTAAATTTTTGTGCACATTTCATTTCCATGAACTTGATATTGAATAAACTTGATAATAATAAAACCATAAGGTTAATATTTAGACCCCCTACTTTTAACCGGTGATCCAACAATGTTTCTAAAGGCCATAAACCATGAGGAATAAGGTAAAGATGATTTCAAATTGGTTCCTAGATCAAAACTAATCAACATCAAATCCAACAATGCAATAATCCAAAGGATTTCACCGCAACAGTTAGAAAACCAAAGGGAAGAAGAAATAAACCCAACTAAAGGAATTTATTAGGGATTGAAGATGTGAAAGGAACATAAAAAATGGAAGTTGAAACCTAAAATTAATTAGTCACCATTAAATAGGGATTCCAATTTCCATTTAAAGGGTGTTTTCCTATATAAATTTCAATGGAAACTCTTTAAACAGGGACCCATACAACAAAACAAAGTTCTTTACCTAGACCCGACCTTCATAGTGGGAAGTAGGTAACATGTATTTTGTTCTATATAAATTTTTCTAACATCCAGACTTGGATCCTTGAGAAAGAATAGGGGTGTGACTATTATGTATGATGTATTGTACCTATCCTATTAGTGCATCTATGATACTATCATTGTTAAAACCTATCTGAGGTGTTTTATTGGAATTTGTAGAGCTATGCCACAACGATGTCCTTGTGTTGTTCTCCAAGAGGGTGGTGGAGACCATGCTTTGGAGGTGGTGGGACCTGAGACTCCAGTGATACCTATAGTTGTTTCACATATGTAACCACATATTATACCTAATTAGGGAAATTATTTATAGTTTCAAGGGGAGTTTCTAGGGATTCTAAAGATGATACAGGGAGCTCCGTGCCCCACCCATTCTATGGGAGAGCTTACATGGGAGTTTCAGAAGCACCACCCACCAATTTGTTTAAGGGATGGTGGCCCACATGATAAATATTTATGAATCGATATATTCATATACATATTTGATAACCTAGAGACACATCCTGATAGTAGAGTGAAACCTTCTACTTATATGCGTCACAAATTCTCAAAACGTTGGTGGTATATTCTGAACTAGGAAGGTTAGTATCAGGAAGGGAATTGCAGGGATTTACAGTTGAGATTCTATGAGTATTTCTTCTCTAGGACCCTGAGGGATGATAATTACATGGAGTTCATGAACCTGTAGTAGGGTTCTATATCAGTTATGGACTACTCATCTCATTTTATAGAGCTTCATCAGTTTTCTCCTATCTATACTACTGATGAACTGACGAAAGTGAGACGATTAGAGGATGACCTTAGGCATCATATTAATTTTCAATGAAACATTTTTGGGTTGAATACCATGTATAATATAGTGAAATGGGATCTTATCACTTAGAATACCCTAAGGGATGTAGACGATATGAGCTAGGGTGGTTCAAAACTATGAAAGATTAGTGCTTTGACTAGCAGTCAAAAGCAGTTCTTTGAGACTCTGCGCATGAGCAGCGATTACCACGTGACACCCAATAATAGTTTGGTGGGTTTTTACCAATGTGGAAAGCCTAGGAATTTGTATCCCCAGTGTCCTAGAGAACCCATCGAGTTCCGAGTATATGGAAGATTGGGGAATCTTCATCATTTCTACATGACCATCCCATCTGTTCCTAGTGTGAGAGCATCTATAGAAGATCCTCCTTCAGATTTGGGATCAGTATCACCTATCTATGAAGGTATATGAAGTAATAACAAACATACAGGCTAGGGAGGAGGTCATGGTCATGGTATCTAGGATTTAGATATATAGTTCTAGTAGAGAGAACATGCTCCGGGTATCAGGATGCAGCACATGGCCATGGGTCAAGCAAGATTTATTCCGTGCAAACTATACCAGAGGAGTAGGTCTGTTGGGCAAAAATCCCTCAAGGTAACATTTTAGTATTTTTGGGTTGATTGTGTTTGTTGACAAAGCGGGTTTTCATGGATATTTGTCGAGTTCCCAAGAAGTTGTTGAAAATCCTTGTTGACAAAGAACGATGACAAAGGAAAGGATGATCTGGAGGCGGTACAAAAAGAGCAGTACAAGGTGGCGCCGTTTCCCAGTGTTTGCCAAATTTTTGGGGTCCAAAATTTGGAGTTTGGTGAGCATCGCGAAAAGTGGATTTCCATGAAGAGAATAATTTCATATGGCAAAGGCATGAATTTCACGAAGATAGGATTCATGGTTTGGAAATTGTGAAGACCAGAAGAATGGAGTCGGTGGTGCTTCGCGATTACGTCAAGCTTCGCGAACGGTAGAGGCTGAAGCGCATCGCGGTGAAGAAGGGCTTTGCAAGAGAGCTTCACGGAGAAGGCGCGAAGGAATTTTGGGCTTCGCGAGGGAGCTTCGTGGCGAAGGCACGAGCCGTGAAGGTAAGTTGACGGTGATTCTTCACGATTACGTCAAGCTCCGCGAATGGAAAATTGCCGTGGAGCTTCGCGATTTGGACATAATTCCGGCTGAAACTTTGGAGCTTCGCGATTTGAGATGACGTGGCGTTGACTTCGCGTGGAAGGGACGAGGGTCGGTGGAATCGCCTATAAATAGAGGCTGACCCCTTCGAGCGAAGCAGAGAGAATTTTCAGAGAAAATCCATTGCTCTCGGTTCGCGAAGGTGGTTCACGAAGGCAGTGTGCTTCGTGAAAGGGGAGCTTCGTGGCGGCTATTGTTGCTCCGTGAATGTTGTGTGCTCCACATTGGCTTACATTGCTTTGAGAGGGTCGTTGCTTTGCGACGGCTTGAGCATCACGAGACTGCTTCGCGAGGGAGCTTCGCGAGTGAGCTTCGCGAAAAGGCAGGAGCTTCGTGAAAGCTTGTTTGAGCTTCGCGAAATTGGGAGCCTCGCATTGTAGGGTGCTTTGCGAAGGTCTTTCCAAAGGTAGTTTGCCCAGTGGATAGTGGCAAAGGGGTATTCATCTACGAGTGAAGGTTGAACTTCAACAGAGCATCTACATACAGAGAAAGATGCATTCCTTATTGGAAATTAAGAGACCTACATGTCTATAAACTGTTAGTGGATTCCCTTCAAAGAGCAGTGAGCTTAGAAAGAGGTAGAAGGTGATCCTCTCCACCGGCAGTGAGCCATAGAGAGAGAAATAGGGAGTGACCCTTGGGAAAGCAGTGAGCTGACCCTAAACCTTGGATAGGCTGTGAGCCTGGGCATAGAAGTGATCTAGCCCGAACATTGTAATCCACAACTAGTGAAGTTTAGTGGACTTGGTACGACCAGAAACCTGTCGGTGTATTCTCCTTGGACATAGCCCTTAGCGGTGAACCAAGTAAAATTGTTGTGTCCTGTGCTTTCTTTACTTTCTGTTTATATTGTGTAGCAGGAAAGAGAGAGAAGAGTGTTTTTCTTAACAACGAAACAAGATCTGAATGGGCTTTAATTTTTAATTAGTCATACCCTGATTCACCCCCCCCCCCCTCTCAGGGTATTCAGCCTAGTGGACCTAACAAGTGGTATCAGATCGAAGGTTGACAGTTGTTCTTCTCTCAAATGGAGGTCGCTAATCATAGAGGGATTCCGATCTTCGACGGATGTAATTTTCAGATATGGAAGAATCGAATGCAACACTATTTCCGATCTTTGGGAATGGATGTGTTTTCAGCAGCTATGCATGGTATCACAGTTGATATTTCTAGTGGTGCTTTATCAGAAGCTGAGCACAAAGAGTTGGATGCTGATTCCAAAGCAATCAATGACTTAGGGGGAGCCCTCTATAATCCCATATATACAAAGGTGATGTCATGAAAAACGTCACATGTCATGTGGGGAAAGCTTTTGAATATTTATGAAGGAGATACAAAAGTCAGAGAGGCAAAGCTGCAAGTGTTGTGGAACAAGTATGAAGATCTCAGAATGAACCCGAATGAGTCCGTTGATGCATTCTTTGACAGGGTAAATGCTGTGGTAGAAGACATGGGGGTCTTGGAGAAATTATCGAAGACATTAAAATCTTAAAGCGCATCTTGATAAAGCTTCCACCTCAGTTCAATCCGAAAGTTTCTGTTTTGGAAGATAAAGATCTGAAAGAGCTGACATTGGATAACCTACACATCACTCTTGTTGCATATGAAATGAGAAATGATGACAACGATGCTGTGGAAAAGGGGAAATCCAAAGAAGTGGAATTTAAGGCCCTGAAGAGGCTCACTATTGAAGATTCTCAGGAGGAAGAAGAGTCAGATGAGGTGATGTCGTTCCTTTCTTCAAATCTGCAAAGAGGAAAAGGAATGTTTAAAGGGAAACTTCGACTAGCATGCTTCTGATGCGGAAAGGTTGGTCATCTTGCTGCAAGATGCCCCAAAATTTTCAAGAAGAAAGCGATGAAGATGAAGTTGAGATTACCATGAAAAAATCTTCAGCCTATGTGAAAGGGAAGAAGCGGTTCAAGAGAAATTTCTTTAAGAAGAAGAATCTTCTTTCCCCAGAAATAGACAGTTCAGCTGAGTCTGAGGGTGAAGAAGTTGAAGAGATAGAAAACTGCAAAGATCGTGGACAAAATGCGATGGTGGCTGTTTCCAGTAGTGTTCTAGAAAAGAAAGAAACTGAAACTAATGAAGAAGAAGAATAAATTGAAGGGAGAGTTGACATGGAAGCTGAATTAGAAGCCGCTCTTGAAGAGATAGATGTTTGGAGAGCAAAAACAAAGAAAGCCAACAAGATAGTACGTGACGCCAAACTCTACATGCAACAACAAGAAGAAGAGAAGTCTGAGCTTGAGAAAGAAATTGAAAATCTTAAGTCTTCCAGGCCAGAGTGCACAGAAAAGGTTGATGAGCATAAGCTCAAGATTGAAGAGAAGAAAAGGGAGATCGATTGCTTGAGTCGAAAAGTGAAAGATCATGTCAAGCGTGTTGAAGAGCCTGAAGAGGAAGTTGTCGGTCTGTGGAGAAAAGTTAAAGACCAGGAAAAACCTTTGAATCCCAACACATTATTGGGAAATCAGGTCGTTACGAAGACTGAAAAGAAGAAATAAGATCCTAGTATTTCAACAGGAAAGAAGCAGCAATTGAACTCAGAAGTTAAGGCTGATTCATGGCTTAATCAGAAACAAAAATCTGTGGCAGTTGAAGTTAGACCGCAAACACCTGTCCTGAGATTGAAGGTAGATCTGAGCACAAAACAGAATCAGAATACTCAGAGATCCAAAGGGGAAACTCGTAGTGCTGAAGTAACACGAAGGAATGCACCTTATATCATGTGTTATTGTTGTGGAATGATGGGACATTCATAGTACGTGTGTTCCATAGCCAAAAGATATCGAAGGGAACAAGAACAGAGATGGCAGCCAAATAGAGAACAGTTTTCCAGAACAGATTTTGAGGGAAACTGTTTTTGGTGCGGAGGATTTGGACACATGGCTAGATACTGCACTCCGACCATTCAGAAAAATGTGCCAAAGCAGAATCAAAATGTTCGCAAGCAGCAGATCAGTAAACCGACAAGTGAGTTAAAAGTTCAGAATAGATTTGCAGTTTTGCAAGATGAAGTTGGTCCATCATACTCTGAGAAAGAAAAGAAGCCTCAATCCATGCAGAGTATGAAAGAAAAAGTATGGACCAGGAAGAAGAAAATTGAGAAGGCCATAGTTGCTGAAATTGCCCTTAAAGCATCAGATCGTTCTGGTGTTTGGATCCTTAACAGTGGTTGCACATCCCACATGACGGGTAATAAGGATCTGATTATAGGCATAAAATATGACAAAGAAGGAGTTTTCATGTTTGGAAATGATGAAGGCCTGAAGATTGTTGGCTCAGGAAAAGCCAAGTTTGGGGGCAAAGAAATGAGACATGCTAATGTCTTGGTGGTAGAGGGTCTCAGTCATAATTTGCTTAGCGTCAGTCAACTATGCGACTCTGGCCACTCTATCCTATTTACCAAGAAGATGGGTTTTTTTAAAGGAAAAGATGGAATTGTCATTCTTCAGGGAAAACGAACAAAGGGGAATCATTACCTGGTAGGTGGGGAAGAAGATTCATGCCTTTTATCCAGAGAAAAATAAAATTAGCTATGGCATAAGCAACTTGGTCATCTATGTCAACCATCTATGGAATATCTGGTAAAGTATGATGCTGCTAGAGACCTTCCCAAACTATCACGTGATCTCACTCATACGTGTGATGCTTGTCAATAAGGGAAGATCATCAGGAAGACATACAGGCCAAAGGAACAAAAAGAAACTCAAGTGCTCGAATTGGTGCATGCTGATGTATGTGGACCCATCTCACCACGAGCTATAGATGGGAAAAGGTACTTTGTTCTTTTCATTGATGACTATAGCAGAATGGCCTTGGTATTCATCATTACCCATAAGACAGAGGTGTTTAGTTGCATAAAGTAGTACATGAGGGAATCAGAAAAGATGCTTGGGCAGAAAATTTTGAAGTTTCGTACTGATAACAGTACGGAATTTACAAACAGTCAGGTTGAAAACTATCTCGAAAAACATGGGATAAGACATCAAGTTTCATCAGTAAGAACTACCCAACAGAATGGAGTGGTTGAAAGGATAAATCGGATCATCAACAACATGGCCAGAACAATGCTTATCGATAAGGACCTACCAGAGAAATTTTGGAAGGAAGCAGTTTTTACATCGGTCTATGTTTCAAACAGGTCTCTGTTATGTTCGAATCAAGGGAAGACTCCATATGAACTATGGTACGGAAAGAAGCCAATGTTTAAATACTTTAGAATCATTACAAGAAAGTGCTTCATTCTCAACAAAGAAAATCATAGGAAGTTTGAGGCACGAGGAGATGAAGGGATATTCCTTGGCTATTCAGGGAAAAGCAAAGCATATAAATGCTTCAACAAGAGACTGGGAAAAATTGATGAGAGCAATGATGTCACTATAGTTGAAAATGAACAGAATACTCAACGATCCAGTGAACAGTTCCTGGATGAAAGTGATGATGAGGTAAGCAACCCAGGGGGAGCAGAAGTGGCAGAAGCTGACTCATAAGAAGATACTGATGATGAAGAGGAAAGTGTCAAGTCGGTGTCTGCGAGGAAGCCAAAGAGTCGAGCTGAAATTGATAGACAGAATATCATTGGTGATCAAACAGCTCCAGTTCAGACTCGAAGAATGAAATCATCACAGCAAGCATCGTTTTTGTCTCAAGTGGAGCCGAAATTTTTTTTCTGATGCAGCTGAAGATGAAAACTGGGTTCAGGCCATGAATGAAGAACTTGATCAGATTGAGAAGAACCAGACATGGGAGATTGTTTCGAGGCCAACGGACAAGAATGTCATTGGGACCAAATGGGTCTATCACAATAAGATGAATGAAGATGGAACAGTGATTCGGAACAGAGCACGTCTAGTGTGCAAGGGGTACTCCCAAATCGAGGGAATTGATGTTGATGAGACATTTTCACTGGTTGCAAGGCTGAAGACAATAAGATTATTCCTAGCCATCGCAGTGCAAAGGAAGATCAAAGTGTTCCAGATGGATGTAAAATCCGCATTCTTAAATGGGGTTCTGGAAGAGGAGGTGTATATTGAGTAGCCAGATGGTTTTCTCATTCATGAGGATGAGAACAAAGTTTGCAGGATGAAGAAGGCATTGTATGGGCTGAAACAAGCACCAAGGGCATGGTACTCGAGGCTTGATCAGTACTTGAAGAAGCTTGGCTTTCAGCATGGAGGAGTTGATTACAATCTCTATTTCAGTAATGACAGTAATCAAAGGATGATGATGTTGGTTTATGTCTATGACATAATATTTGGCGGATCAGATGAAGCTCAGTGCAGATAGTTTTCTGAATTCATGAAAAATGAGTTTGAAATGTCAATGATTGGGGAGCTAACATTTTTCCTTGGTCTATAGGTGACACAAGGAAGGAATGGAACATTCATTTCACAATCTAAATATGCCAAGGAGGTCCTGAGAAGGTTTGGAATGGAAAATTCCAAGGAGATGAAGACTCCGGTTGCCACCCGGATGAAATTATCGAAAGATGATTATGGAAAGGCAGTTAATATCACAGAATATAGACAAATTATTGAAAGTTTGTTGTACTTGACTGCAACAAGGCCTGATATTGTTTTTTCCACATGCCAAGTAGCCAGATATCAGAGCAATCCGAAGGAAAGCCACATGATTGCGGTGAAAAGAATACTTAGGTATATCCAGGGCACAACGGATTTCGGCTTGACATATACTGACAAATCTCAGATGGATTTATTGGGATATACTGATGCAGACTGGGACGGTTCAGCAGATGATAGAAAATCAACATCAGGTGGTGCATTCTATCTTTGCGGATTGTGTATTTCTTGGCTAAGCAAGAAGCAATATTTCATTTCATTGAGCACCGCAGAAGATGAGTATATTGCGGTCACTCAAGCCTGAAGACAGTTATTGTGGATGAAGCAGCAGCTTGAAGATATGGGATTTGAAGTGAAGTCTCCGATTGGAATCCAGTGCGACAACTAAAGTTCTATAAATCTCAGAAAAAATCCCGTCCATCACTCAAGGACAAAGCACATTGAGATAAAGTATTATTTTATCAAGGAGAAAGTTGAGCAGGGGATCGTGATGTTGGAGTATGTGCCTACAGAACTACAGGTTGCAGACATCCTGACAAAGGCCTTACCCAAAGAAGCATTTGAAAGGCATCGACTGGCTCTGGGAGTTCAGTTGATTCCCCGCACTTGAAATAGTGTGGATGTGGGATATCCCCTCCCCCCTCTCCCCGAGGTATGATCTGTTTTTCCCTGTTGTGCTGATCTGTGTTCTCTACTATGTTACAGACTACGAAGGAGTCACCTTTGGGTTCGTTGACAAAGGGGGAGAAAAGTGCTTGTTAAAGGGGGAGAAAATAGTGACTGTTGGAGACAGTGCAGAGATTTGATAAATCATAATTGATACAGGGAGAAGCTGGTAGGTGGAGTAGCCAGAAAGGGGGAGCAATGAGAAAGGGGGAGAGTATTAATCTGATGATGCTAGAAGTGATCGATCTAAGCATAGGAATCACGACAGCTGAGGATCGTGATAAAATCAGAACAATGGTGTTGGAATGGTGTGAGACGATGTCCAGCTATCACTAATTGGTATCAGTGTGGTCAACAATTGGTATCAATTTAAGAATTGGTATCAGGGTGGAATCGACAATTGGGGTCTGACATGAAGTGATTCATTGATGATCTTTTCATACTACTCTTGTTTATCACGCCGAGCATTGCTCATGTGGGCTTAGAGTACGTGTTAAGTGACTCCTTGAACGCTATCAGAATCGAAAGAGGTGAATGGTGTTAGCAGCTGGAAGAAGACTCAGTGAGGTATCATAGTGAAGAAAATCATCCTGAGCAGAGTTGTGAAGAGTTGTCAACAAACCCAAAGGGGGAGATTGTTGGGCAAAAATCCCTCAAGGTAACATTGCAGTATTATTGGGTTGATTGTGTTTGTTGACAAAGCAGGTTTTCATGGATATTTGTCGAGTTCCCAAGAAGTTGTTGACAATCCTTGTTGACAAAGAACGATGACAAAGGAAAGGATGATCTGGAGGCGGTACAAAAAGAGCAGTACAAGGTGGCGCCGTTTCCCAGTGTTTGCCAAATTTTTGGGGTCCAAAATTTGGAGTTTGGTGAGCATCGCGAAAAGTGGATTTCCATGAAGAGCATAATTTCATATGGAAAATGCATGAATTTCACGAAGATAGGATTCATGGTTTGGAAATTGCGAAGAACAGAAGAATGGAGTCGGTGGTTCTTCGTTATTACGTCAAGCTTCGCGAACGGCAGAGGCTGAAGCGCATCACAGCGGAGAAGGGCTTTGCGAGAGAGCTTCGCGGCAAAGGTACGAAGGAATGTTGGGCTTCGCGAGGGAGCTTCGCGGAGAAGGAACGAGCTACGAAGGTAAGTTGACGGTGATTCTTCACGATTACGTCAAGCTCCGCGAATGGAAAATTTCCGCGGAGCTTCGCGATTTGGACATAATTCCGGCTGAAACTTTGGAGCTTCGCGATTTGAGATGACGTGGCGTTGACTTCGCGTGGAAGGGACGAGGGTCGGTGGAATCGCCTATAAATAGAGGCCGACCCCTTCGAGCGAAGCAGAGAGAATTTTCAGAGAAAATCTATTGCTCTCGGTTCGCGAAGGTGGTTCGCGAAGGCAGTGTGCTTCGTGAAAGGGGAGTTTCGCGGCGACTATTGTTGCTCCGCGAAAGTTGTGTGCTCTGCGTTGGTTTACATTTCTTCGCGAGGGTCATTGCTTTGCGACGGCTTGAGCATCGCGAGAGTACTTCGCGAGGGAGCTTCGCGAGTGGGCTTCGCGAAAAGGCAGGAGCTTCGCGAAGGATTGTTTGAGCTTCACGAAATTGGGAGCCTCGCATTGTAGGGTGCTTTGCGAAGGTCTTTCCAAACGTAGTTTGCCCAGTGGATAGTGGAAAAGGGGTATTCATCTACGGGTGAAAGTTGAACTTCAACAGAGCATCTACATACAGAGAAAGATGCATTCCTTATTGGAAATGAAGAGACCTACAGGTCTGTAAACTGTGAGTGGATTCCCTTCCAAGAGCAGTGAGCTTAGGAAGAGGTAGAAGGTGATCCTCTCCACCGGCAGTGAGCCATAGAGAGAGAAATAGGGAGTGACCTTTGGGAAAGCAATGAGCTGACCCTAAACCTTGGATAGGCAGTGAGCCTGGGCATAAAAGTGATCTAGCCCAAACATTGTAATCCACAGCTAGTGAAGTTTAGTGGACTTGGTACGACCAGCAACCTGTCGGCGTATGCTCCTTGGACATAGCCCTTATCGGTGAACCAAGTAAAATTGATGTGTCATGTGCTTGCTTTACTTTCTGTTTATATTGTGCAGTAGGAAAGAGAGAGAAGAGTGTTTTTCTTAACGGCGAAACAAGATCTGAACAGGCTTTAATTTTTAATTAGTCATACCCTGATTCACCCCCCTCTCAGGGTATTCAGCCTAGTGGATCTAACAAGGTCACTGAGACACATTTTATCCAAGGTAATATTATAGTATCCTCTATTATTATGTCTGTCTTATTTTACATGTGTGATTCACATTCTTTCATATCATTGGTTATTATAGAGATCCTTAGGCTTCATCTTGAATATTTCTATGGCATGATGATGTCAGATATACCTTTTAGTATATGTTCAGAGAGTATACACCAGTGAAAGGAATTACCCCTTGGGGTAGGTAGATTTAATTTCTTATTATACATCTTCATGCTCGAGATTATGGGCTTCAATTTCATTCTTGGGACAGAATGGTTGGTCCCTTATCATGCCTATGTTGATTGTTATAACTATATGGTGTTTTTTTACATCATTATAGGTGAAATTATACTCATAAGGGTAAGTGGGATGTCCAGGATAGTAGATATGGACCAGAGCATCTTGGGTTAGGTGGAATGACTACCCATATTTCTAGTCTTTATATGGATGGTCAGGGACTACATCACGATGAATTCTATCATATAGTCGATCGATTCGAGGATTTTTTCCTTAATGAATTTTATGATCTAATTCTTGGGATAGAGGTGGAATTTACTATTAAGATATTTCCTAGATTTACACTGGTATATATTCCTCCCTAAAGGATGACTACTACTGAGTTTTAAGAGCTCAAGAGGTAGCTAGAGGATTTAGAGGTCAAAGGTTTTATATGGACCAATACTTATCCTTAGGGTTCACTGGTTTTTTTTTCAAAAGGAAAATATAACCCTTAGTATTTTCACGGATTAATGAAATTTGAATTAGATTATAGTGAAAAACTAGTATCATTTACCTCATATAGATGATCTCTTCAACCAGATCAGAGAATAGAGGGTATTGTTGAAAATTGACCTGAGATCGGGCTATCATTTGGTGTGAGTCAGAACATAATATATTCCACATATGGATTTATATAGTTGGTATAGTTAATATTAGTATCTCATTATATAGTTTGTACATATGAATTAACCTTATATATTTATGTCTTTGATGAATAGGTTTTTCTATCCCTATATGGATTCCTTCATGGTGGTCTTCGTATATTACATCTTGGTTTTTTTAATACTCGAAGTGACCATGCCAAACTTCCTGAGACCATTTTTAAGACATTAATAGGGAGATAAATATATTATAATATTAGTAAATTTTTATTCCGGATCAACAAGGCTCACTTATTGGGTCATGTATCTCACAGGTAAGAAGTTTTAGTTGACCTAGAGTAGGTGAGTGCGGTAGTTACCTGGGAGTAACCCAAGAACATGTTGGATATATAAAGTTTTATAGGGATATATGGTTCTTAAAAGTTTTTTATAAAGGACTTATAATTATTATAGGAACCTTTTATGTGATTGACTAAGAAGGGTGTGAAGTTTATATGGTCAAAATCCAGTGAGATAGCCTTTCAGTATCTGAAAGGGAGACTAAATACAACACTGATCCCGATTCTTCCAGAGTTGGGAAGAATCTATACCATGTGTTGTGATTCATTAGGTATTATCCTAGGATTAGTTTAAATGTTTTAATATTTAGTATTTTTGTAAGGATCATGGTATCTAAGGCCTCATGAGTATAATTACTCGACACACGATCTTGAGTTGGTAGCTATTGTTCTTGCCTTACGATGTTGGAGGCATTACATACTTAGAAATAATTTTGTGGTGTTCAGGAACTAAAAAATACTATGGTATATATTAACATAGTGATAATTGAACCATAGGTAGTGAAGATGGATTGAATACCTATAGTCCTATGAATTTTATCTATCCTATATTCCCAGGAAGAGAAATACTATTGTCGATGCTCTGAGGAGGAGGACTCAGACATAAAAAATTATGGATGCCAGTAGAGAGTGGGAGCTTATGGATGTATTTTTTGAGATTCACATATAGGTTCAAGAACATCATGGTAATTATATAGTTTCATCATTATAAGTGGCCTCTTCACTTCAGGAAAGAGTGAAGATGAGATAGTTTTCAAATCCTGATGACATGATCCTATGATTGAGTATTTGTGGTGAGGAACCACATCAAGATTAGTCTATTTATGATGATGTCATCCTACGTATAAATGGGAATATATAGGTTCCCATAGATATGGGAGAGGAGTTGATATCAGAGTCCCATGCATCTCAATGGGTATTATTTCCATGTATCTCCAAGATGTATCATGATATGCACTGAAAGTGTTGGCGGCATGAGATAAAATGTTAGATAATGGGTTTTTTTCACTAGGTTTTCAACTTGTCACCAGTTGAAGGTGAAGAATAAACAACTTTTTCACATTTTATAGATATTACTGGTGCTGGAATGGAAATGTAGAGATGTTTCTTTGGATTTTTTAGTCAGCTTACCGAGGTCTCTTAGAGGTAGAAATGCAGTTTGGGTAGTCGAGGATTGATTGGAAAAGGTATCCCATTTCCTTCTAACCCAGGATACTTTATCAATTGATGATATGAAAATACTGTATTTCTATGAGCTTATATAGCTACATGGGGTCCCTCATACTATTGCTTTAGATAGGTATACTCATTTTACATCAGGGTTATGGCAAGGGTTACAAAGAGCTATTGGTACACTGGTGCTTCTGAACACAATGTTTCACCCTCAGATCAATGGCTAGTTAGGAATAGAAGATATAAGTGTTATTAGGCTTACTTCGATCATGGGTCCTTGATTTAGGTGGTTATTGGGAAAATCATATCCCTCTTATTGGGTTCACCTATAATAATAGCTATTAGGTGATGATTCAGATGTACCCTTATGATTCCCTATATGGTAGGCTATGCTGTTCACCCCTATATTGGTTAGAGGTAGGATAGGAAGTGTTATTAGGACCTCATCTAATTCAGAATACTTTATATAAGATTCAAATTATCAAGAAGCATTTGTCTACTACTCAATATAGATATAAATATTATGCTGATTGTTGTTGACAACCTTTAATATATGAGGTTGGGGATCATGTCTTCTTATAGGCTTCACCCAGACTTGGTAATAACCATTTGAGATATTGGAAAAAGTGGGGCTGATATCCTATCAATTACTATTACCTCATAGATACTGATCCATGAACATCATCTTCAACATTTTATAGCTTCACCATTATCATGCAGACCCATTTCATACTTTTTATCTCAAGGATGTTGATTTAGATGATGAAAATTCCTTTGAGGAGTATCCTATAGGAATCATTGAGTGGAGCATGAAGGCTCTCTGAGGACATTCTGTCCCTTTAGTATATGTGTTATGGAATCATGGTCGGGTACAGGATGAGACATTTGACTGAGAGGCCATTGTATATGCTCAGTGGATGGAGTTTTTTTCAGAAAGTGTTCTACAACCCTTGGAAGGAAAACTCAGGGATGAGTTCCTTTAAGGGGGAACATTATAAGAAACAGTTTTTCCTTTAGGTATAAATCCTATTAATTTTTGGTTGAAACTTTTTTTTATAGTCCTATTATTGATTAATATTAGAAACCATGCCTTGGGGGGGGGGTCATTTTGTTCATGGAGGGAAAGGAGAAGGGGGTTCGATCCTAGATATAGGACAAATACACAACGCGTATTAAATACACGATGTGTAATGTCTTGGGTATGAAAATTCACGATGTGTGATGGACTTTCCATAGAAGGGAAATCCTGATATTTACATGATGTGTTGTCATGACCCGTCCCCCGGGGCCCATGCCGTGACTTCCCCAAGCCTGCCTTCCATAGGCCAGGGGCTGGCGACTAGCACCAAAAGGCGTATTCCCTAAAACAGGAAGGCATTGCCTTTAACATGTACAAACATACGGTCTGAGAATAGAACAAGAAGAAACTATGAAATAAACTGCTGTATTAAAAGATTGTTGAAAGTAAAAGGGGTCAGAATACATGCCCAACTGTAAGAGTACGAGTACAACTGAAAGAACAATACAACTGAAAAAGAGAAAATAGCTACTGGGTCATCCTCTGAGGATCCTACCTGAAGGGTATGTACAGATCGCCTTCTAATCACTTATCATTCGTCCGCCTCCTCAGCATAATGTCACGCCAAATGGTCCACCTTCGAGCACTATCCAGTCCTGGCTCCCCCAGCCTCGATCAATGTTGTACGTCGGCTGTACAAGAAACAACAAGGTGCGGGCGAAGCCCGTACATGGGTGAGTATAACGATACCCAGTTGGGACCCCGAGACCCCATAGGTCTCCTAAAGTTCCGCAATGGAATACCACAAATCAAGACATTAACTCTACTTAGGTATATGTCCATACATAAACCTTGGTTATCAGGATATACACATCTCATACATGAGGGAAGAATACCACAAGGATAACATCAAGAAGGTAACACCATGAAGTTAAATCTACCACACAAGTAACACCACGAAGGTTACACCACTAAGGTTACACAACGTAGGTAAAAGTACCTCACATGTATCACTAAAAATATAGTACCACAAAGGTAATAGTCTTAGTTCAAACAGAGTCTCAGCTCAAACCAGGTTTTCAGTGAAGTATAACAGATGATTAATCACGAATCTAGATAATCTTATTCTGTCAAGAGGAACTTCTGCTGATTATACGGAGTTTGAGCCACATAGGATTGATAGGTAATAACCCCCGCAATGACCCACATAGGATCTGACCCACATAGGATCAGTATGCACTGACCCACACATGATCATTGAGCGCTGACCCACATAGGATCTCACCCACACAGGATCGGTATGAATGCTGATAGCCAGACATGAGATTCTCAAGGGATAATAAGAACTAACATTCCCAGTCACAATTTCCAACAACTCAGATGCCGGAGAACTCCTCCTCTAATGAGTACAATGGGCCTTCCGTGTCCCACAGAGGTGCTTCCCACTAACCTTGGACGGATGAGGTACTCCTCTTGTCGAGTACCGTGGGTATACCGCGTCACACAGAGGTGCTCCCCACCATGGGTCTGCCATGCCACACATAGGCACTCCCCCTCATGGTCTGCTAAGGTAATCCTCTTATCGAGTATCGTGATTCCGCCGTGTCACACTGAGGCACTCCCCACTGGGCCTGTCGAGTCACTCCGAGTCGAAATGGTCAGCAACCCTCAATTCCTAGCCAGTCGCAGAGTTCCGTATGTAGCATACTTGGGAGAACTGCTCCCTAAGCCACCAGTCATATCTCAACCACCCCAAAGTCCCACTATGAAGTATCCCAAAGGTCCGTCACGTCATAAGGGACCCAACACAATAGATGATGCATCAATCAGACACCTGATCTGTATGTTATTAGTGTTTCCGCTCCAAGGGCCCGGTTGGATTCGGGGTTTGATCCAACCTGTCCATACTCCAACATTTTCCAAACTCAATGGAATACACCAAAAGGACCGTATCGATCCAAGGATTCCAGTACTGAAGACGGTTCGTCAAACAGATTCCCGGTTCTCAAGTTATGGCCACAAATGTGTATCTGGGTCCAGATGGGTCCGGGTCCGGCCCGAACTGGCCCAACCTGAACTGGTTCGGGTCGACCCGACCCGATTCGGGTTCGGACCGGTTGGCCTGAGCAGTGGGGGGCCTGAGCCGCAGTTGGGTGGACCGCTGTGGCGGGGCCCGCCCTAGCCGATGCCTGGGAGGGTGGTGCCTCCCAAGTCACCCGAAAGGCCAAAGGACCATTTAGTTTTTGGAAGTGGGACCTGCCAGAGTGGGTCCTGCTCAGTGCGTCATGATCGGCTGGTTCGTCGGCCGGTCCTCCTCCCAGTGGTGCGACGACGCCGCTGTCCTCCGTGACCAGCCTGGTGACAGCCACCCTTTGGCCTCCACCGCGGCCCAGCGACCACGACCTTCTTCTCCACTGGCGGCACGGATGCGTGCCGCTGCTTCGCCATGCGGCCGGCCAGATGCCGGCCACCACCCTGCTCCACCATGGCCAATGGGTCATGAATTCCTCATCATACTAAGACACGGATGCGCGCCACCCTTCCTTCGTCGCGGCCGTCTGGTTGCCGGCCTTCACCTTCTCCCACGATCCATTGCGACTTTGTTCCAAGCCCGAAAAATAAAACTATAACGACCCAAACATTACATACATTGTTATTACTTCATAATTGAATCACACTTATTACAACATATAACAAAACCAAGAAAGGACCGTATAGGTATAGTGTCTTTAGAAACTGGGAAACATAAACAACTGGGTCATAAAGAATCTACATTGCCTCCCATTTATTTCATCATATCTAGAGTCCCTTTTTGGAATATTCTACTTAATAACCTTCTTCATGACCTAGAGAAATAAAACATACAAAAGGGTGAGCTCAAATGATCAGTAAGGTTAAACAAAAGAAATATCAATCACATCATATACATAAGCACATAACTTTTGGAAATCTTAACCTGCAAAAGAGATTATAATTTCATAACATGGGATAAATCATAGTAGTGAAATGTAATCCCAATAATCATAACTTAAAACATGAAACTTTTTGGCATACAAACATAATCATAGAGAATCATTTCTTATTAGTCAAGACTCATTTCCAAGACTATCTTAGTGGAAAAAGTCCATTTCTGAACCAAGTTCACTCCTCGTTTCAGTCCTGTTTCACTGAACTGGTATAACCTACCATTCCAGCCATGTCTATCTCATGAGATATAAAATCTTTACCCAATGCATTGGAGGGAGATATAGGTCCCACCCATCTCATAATGATACCATTATTATGTGTTCCACAAAATCATAAATCATACATCATTTCATAACCCTTGTAATAAAAATGGGAATCTTAAACATCGTGACATCATAAATTCATATAAGATAAAGGAATTCATAAATATAATTCCATCACAACATAATAAAATCAATGTAATAATATGGATAGAATCATATCCCTTTATTATCTTAGATGGAAAATAATTTTGATAAACCACTTGAACTCCATTCTTGAGGAAAATATCCTTTCTACTTCAAAAATACTTTTCCTTTCTTAACATGTCTTACAATTCTAAACTAAAAGAAGTTGATTAAAAATAATCTTGAAAACATGTAATGGAAGATTCATGGAAATAATGTTTTAAAAATCCATTCATTCCGTATAAGTTAAAAAAACATTCTTCGTACTTTTGTCGGAAAAGTCAAAAAGTACCTCGTATGAAAAACGAAAAAAGATTCCTTTCATATCCTTTACTAAAAACTCACCAAAGGGTAAAATTGTATTTAAAAAATTGTAGGTGGATGGAAATAATATTAAATATTGAGGAAACATGGATGTGGATGATAAAATAAACCCCATTAAATCTCAAAGTATAAACAATCTCGGATAAAAATGAGATTGTGATATTTCCCTTACCTTAGGTCCGATTTTCCTCGTAAGTGTCCGAACCTCCTGTATAATGATTTAAATAATGTTATTGACTTATTACAGAATCATAATTATTGTTATTATATGATATATGGTCATATTCTTAGCTTCTTGGTAGTAATATTTTATTTCTACTTGTTATTCGGGTGTTTATAACTTTTTGTTCTTATGCGTGTTTTGTCAAATAAATTCTTATTCTTCTCTTTAGGTTTTAGATACACCATTTCCAGAATGTTATTAATTTACTATATATCATATTTATTCATTCAATTCATTTATATAATCATTATGCAATGAAGATCATGTAGAACGAATCACATCACATCGTGGAGACGGTATTCCGTACGTACGCACGAGCGATGATATCGTTCCCATGATCATGGAATTGTATTTGAGTGTATGTATACTATTTTAGAATCAATATCACTTTACAATAATCATATATAGTAATTATTTACATCATTATACCCATCCAAGTAAGGTGGTGTGGGAAAATAGATTACACCATGGCGTGGAGACGGTATTCCGTACGTACGTACGCGCGGTGATTTCATTTTTAGTAGGATGGATAGATGGTGAAATAGGGTTGTTTCATAATTATAATAACATATCCGTATATGAGTGATACTGATGTTATTACTTCATGATGAAACAACTAAAGAAGAATAAGTGGAAGAAGAAATAAAGATGAAAGAATCGGTAACGGGTATTACCTCTTCTTTGAAGAGCCTCTTTGAGACCTCCTTTTAGGGAACTAAAATTGGTCTTCGAAGAAGACCAGGACCTCTAGGATGTCTCTAGGGAAGTGGAGAGAAGAAATTTTCAGGGTTTGGCCGAGCTTGAAAGCTCAAAGTGGTGTGAGGAAGAGAGGGAGGAGGTTCCCTCTTATAAGGGAGGAGAGGGGCACCTTTGGAATAACTAAAAATATTATTTTATTATAAATGCAAATTCTGTTTTAAATAGCTCTAAATTGATTTATTTAGAAGATATGGTGGGGATGGGTCGAAATCCTCTCATCCAATAGAATTTAGACAAGTTTAGGTTCCTATTTTAACCTTATCATTTAGATTTAACATTAAATTAAATAATTTTACTTTTACAGTGTCTTCTTGTGTTCTTATATTATAAGGTTAATAAACATAATATAAGCAGCGAAACGGACCCCAAGTTGTTTATTATTAATATATATAACCTTATCTATGTCATTTGGCCGAAACTTAGATTTTTAGGAATAAAATAACAATTAATAATATAATATTTGTTTTAAAAACTATTTTATGTCAAATTTGACACTATTTAGTAATTGTTTTTTTTGAAAATCATAACAGAATGATTAGTTCAAAAAAAGTTAAAGTAATCAATAATAACATGTCATATTAACCTATAAAATTAGTGTAATTCATTAAAAGTCTCAAATTACATTTAT
This sequence comes from Viscum album, assembly GCA_963277665.1. NCBI lineage: Eukaryota > Viridiplantae > Streptophyta > Magnoliopsida > Santalales > Viscaceae > Viscum > Viscum album. The sequence goes on from CAUJRU010002729.1 coordinate 56,569, forward strand.
TGTGGTGTTTATGACATCAATTATGTCAATATTTCATTAATAAGATAATTACTGCATCATCATTGTGTCATAAATAAATTAAATTATTTAAAGTATAAAAATTACAAACAAAATATAATTATGTAGGAAATCCTTTTATCTTTTTAATGAATATTTTTATCCGAATTTATCTTATGTATATCCCCATATTAAAAATGATTTACTTATTAAACTTTGATTTTAACTATTTTAACCCTTCTTTAAATAAATTAATAATAATTGTCCTAATCTAATACAGGTGGGCCTAAATGGTTATATTTTATTCCTAAGGTTGTTTTTGTTATAATTACACTTGTCCAATAGAATAGGACATGTGTTAGGGTAATAATAATATCATTTTTACCCTTAATTACCCTATTTACTTTTAACCATGGTAAAAAAGTAAAAAGTTACTATTCACCAAAAATTATTTTCATCTCATTGAACCACATTTTAGTCCTTGATATTAACCATGTCTCTAGGATTTTTGAAATTCAACTCACAGAAGCGGTAAAATTAAGTTTTATGAAAAACTCAGTTTTTTTAAACTACCACTTAGTGTTTCACTATTCATCAAAAATTGAAAGTTTTCATAAAAATACCAAAATTTCACCCTAGGCTAATTTCGATATTCTGAATCCAAAAATGAAGTCCATTTTGAAAAATAAAATTTATAAAATTTCAAAAAGTGGTTATTTCTATTCATAACGGCTAGTTTTAATAATATTTTATTAGTATATCATTGTTTAGTGAAACTCGGTATTGCGTATGACGCAAGCTATCGAGGAAGGTTGAGATTTCGTGTAAAGTAAGCCAAGACAGTGTTGTGTGTAGAAAAAGATTCCTTTGATGATTTATATACCATAAAAGTCTCGAGTGTTACATTCTACCCCCTTAAAATGAATTTCGCCCTCGAAATTCGTCACTTTGTAACAAACAGATGAGGATACCTCTCCCTCATCATATCCTCAAGCTCCCATGTAGCTTCTTCTAATTGGTGGTTCCTCCATAAAACCTTCACCAATCAAGTGGTCTTGTTTCGTAGGACTTTTTCGCTATGATCCAGAATCTCTATCAGTTGTTCTTTATAAGAAAGATCTTGCTTTAGCAGTACAACTTCTGAGCTGAGTACATGTGAAGGATCAGGTATGTACTTTCTCAGGAGAGATACATGGAACACATCGTGAACTTGAGAGAGAATCAATAGAAGTGCCAATCAGTAATCTACCTTCCCAACACGATCCAGTATTTCGAAAGGACCGATATATCTAGGGCTCAACTTCCCCTTCTTTCCAAATCTCATGACCCTCTTCCAGGGAGATATTCGTAAGAACACCTTATCACCCACTTCAAACTCTAGGTCTTTTCTTCGGTTGTCGGCATAACTTTTCTGTCGACTCTGAGCTGCTCTTATGTGTTGTTGAATAAATATGACCTTCTCTGCCATTTCATCAATGAGATCGGGTCCTAATATCTTTCTTTCCGCAACTTCATCCCAACAAGTTGGAGTCCTGTATTTCTTTCCATAGAGAGCTTCATAAGGAGCCATCTGAATACTGGAGTAAAAGCTATTATTATAAGAATATTCCCCCAAAGGTAGGTGTTGATCCCAACCACCTTTGAAATCCATAGAGAATGCTCTCAACATATCTTCTAGAGTTTGAATTGTTCTCTCAGACGGACCGTCTGTCTGAGGATGATAAGCAGTGCTGAAACTCAACTCTGTATCTAGAGTATGCTGAAGACTTCGCCAGAACTTCGAGGTAAATCTCGGATCCCGATCAGATATAATAGAAAGTGGAACTCCATGCAATCTTACCACTTCCTTTACATATATCCTGGCAATATGATCCAGAGAGAAATCCTCTCTAATAGAGATGAAGTGTGCAGACTTTGTAAGACGATCAACTATGAACCAGATAGTATCATTGCCTTTTGATGTTTTAGGAATTCTGGTGACAAAGTCCATAGTGATGTTTTCCCATTTCCATTCGGGTATGGGTAATGGTTGTAACATCCCCTTAGACTTCTGTCTCTCAGCTTTAACTTGTTGACAAACCAAGAATCGAGAGACATATTCAGCAATATCTCTTTTCATGCCATCCCACCAGAAGTACTCTTTCAGGTCTCTATACATCTTCGTGCTTCCAGGATGAATAGAGAATGAAGAACTATGAGCCTCATCCAGCAGCTCCTTCTTTAATTCTGGGATGGGAGGGACACAAACCTGATTCATGAACTTTATTATCCCATCACAATCAAGGTTGAATTCAGGAACATTTCTCACCTTCTTTTGTAACTCGACATCTTCTTTCTATGCCTCTTTAATCTTAACATGTATAGATGGTTGAACATTCATTTGATAAAGATACGATTTTCCCCTTTCATTATAATTCCAAGATCCATCCTTTGTAAATCCATAAATATTGGATCTTTTGTGATCCTCATCATGGCTAAAATAGCATGGTCTTGTCGACTTAATGCATCTGCCACCTTGTTTGCTTTCCCAGGGTGGTAATGGATTGAGCAGTCGTAATCCTTAATCAGCTCCAACCATCTTATTTGGTGCATATTCAGCTACTTTTGTGTGAAAATATACTTTAAACATTTATGATCAGTATAAATATCACACCTTTCACCATAAAGGTAATGCCTCCAAATCTTTAATGCAAAGATTACCGCAGCTAACTCCAAATCATGAGTTGGGTAATTTTGCTCATGTATTTTCAACTGTCATGAGGCATAAGCTATCACCATATCATTTTCCATAAGAACACACCACAATCCCTTCTTGGAGGCATCACTGTAGATCACAAACCTTTCTCCACTAGAAGGCAGTGTGAGCACAGGTGCACTGGATAAACTTCTTTTCAACTCCTTGAAATTCTCTTCACATTCCTCCGTCCAAAAAAACTTAACTCCTTTCCAAGTCAACTTGGTTAGTGTATTAGATAATTGTGAAAAATCTTTCACAAAACATCGATAATATCCAGCCAAACCAAGAAAACTTCGGATCTTGGTTACTGTTGTTGGTCTCGACCATCTTTCGATAACCTCTGTTTTTGCTGGATCCACAGATATCCCCTCTTTTGAGATTATGTGACCATAAAATGCAACTTTTTGAAGCCAAAATTCACACTTGGTAAATTTTTCATAAAGCTTCTCCTTTCTCATGGTCTTCAATATAATTCTCAAGTGATCTTCATGTTCTTCCTCGATCTCTGAATAGACAAGAATAACGTCTATAAAGACTACCACAAACCGATCAAGATAGTCACTAAAGACTCTATTAATTAGATCCATGAAGATAGCTGGGGCATTAGTAAGACCAAATGGCATCACTATAAATTCATAGTGTCCATACCTTGTATGGAAAGCCGTATTTGGTATATACTCCCTTTTGAACCATAATTGAGGATACCCTAAACGAAGATCAATCTTGGAAAAGTATTGAGCTCCGCGTAGTTAGTCAAATAGGTCATCAATGCATGGGAGAGGATATTTGTTCTTGATAGTGATCTTGTTAAGTTCTCGATAATTAGTGCAGAGTCTCATTGATCCATCATTATTCTTAACAAACAGAACAGGTGCTCCCCAATGTGACGCACTAGGGCGTATGAACCCCTTATCAAGATTCTCTTGGAGTTGCTTCTTCAATTACTGCAACTCAATTGGGGCCATTCTATAAGGTGTCTTTGAAATAGGTAAAGCACCTGGTACGAGTTCTACTGAAAACTCAACTTCACGATTCGGTGGAAGACTTGGTAATTCCTCTGGAAAGAAATCATCAAACTCCCGTACAATGGGCATATTCTTAATCGTGAGTTTCTCACTAACCATTTGAGATAAATAACCTTCATTTAGTGGAATCAATACCCATAAAATGGAAGAAATTTCCACTGGAAGGTTATGTTCATCCTTTCATCGATAGACGATCATAGATTGATCTGGAATATGAAATGTGACTTCCCTTCTTTGGCAATTGAAATGAGCTCCATGTAGAGAAAGCCAATCCATTCCAAGAATCAAATCAAATTCCACTATAGGAAGGATCACAATATTTTCAGGAAGAACTTTCCCACAAACTTCAATCAGAAAAGAATTATAAACTTTTGATGTAACTGTTGTGCCATTAGGTGTTGTCACAGCTAACTCAACATCTAATTGTTGTGGTAATACGGTGATACCCTTAGAAAATTCTTCAGAAATAAAGGAGTGGGTGGATCCAGAATCAAATAAAACATTTTCTACTTTAGAGTGGATGGTAAGCGTACCTTTCACCACATCTTTATCATACTCCACATCGCTGATAGAAATTTCATGTGACTTTCCTTTGTCTTTAGCCTTAAGAGTTTTTTGACGTCGACCATCATCATCAACCCTTGGATTAGGGCATTTATTGGAATAATGTCCAATCTCCTTGAACTTGAAACATTGAAGTGTAGTAGGTTCATTCTGTGTATCTCTTCCTTTGTTTGCATCATTAGACATCTTCTTCCCATCATCGCGGAATTCAAATGCCGGATGACCTTCTTTTCCACATTTGAAACATTTACTTGTCCCTTTAAGACAAATCTCTCCATGTTTCTTTCCACACTTTGAGAATAAGGAAAAGCTCATCTCATTTTCAGTGTACTCTTTAGATTTTCCTTTGAATTCCATTTTCCTCTTCTTATCAAACCCATATGACTGATGGGTTACTCCAATCTCCATCTCAACTTTGAGAGCACATCGAACGATTTCATCGTAGCTATTGAAGTCCCTTATGGCTAAGGACCTTCTAAGAATTGGTTTTAAGCCACTAAAGAATCGATCGATCTTACTCCCAGATTGGATAATAATACCAGAAGCGTACCTTGCAAGTCTTGTAAAATTTGCTTCATAGGTACCAACAGATTCATCATCCTTTTACTTTAGTTCAAGAAACTCTTTCTCCATCTTTGTTCGAAGAATAGGAGGGAAGTACTTATTGAAAAATAAGTTCTTGAACTCGTCTCATTCCATGGACTCAATTTCATCCCTTTGCCTCATATTCTTAATAAGATTCCACCATTGATCAACATCACCTTCCAAACGATACACTGCTAAGATGACTTTATCATGTTCAGAACATTGAAGAACTGAAAATATCTTTTCAGTAGTACTAATCCATTGTTCAACAAATAATGGATCAGTAGACCCGCTGAAAGAAGGTGGACGCTGCCTCATGAAGGATTCAATAGAATGTTGCTCCTTCCTTTGCTCGTTTGGAAGTCTTACATGATTCATAGCTTGAGAAAGTTGTGTGAGCATGGATACAAGATTTTTCATTCTAGTTCCCATAACGTTTGGTTGATCAAGGGGACAATCATTCCATTTCCCGTTGCATTCCGCATTAACATGGTTCCTTCGGGTTCCAGCCATTGACTAAAACCAAGAAGAATAGTGTGAGAAACACTAATTATAATAGGAAAACCACATAATCAAGAATAAAATTTCACACTTAAGGTCTTATCCTAGGTTATTCATGGTCATTTCTAAAACACTAAGATTGTATTCTACGCTTAGACTTATCCTTAGGGTTCTTACTAAGGCTTTCACATCCTAGTTTCCAAAGGTTGACTATACCTTTCCTATGATACCAACTATAACGACCCAAACTTTACATACATTGTTATTACTTCATAATTGAAGAAGACTTATTACAACATATAACAAAACCAAGAAAGGATCGTATAGGTATAGTTTCTTTAGAAACTGGGAAACATAAACAACTGGTTCATAAAGCATCTACTTTGCCTCCCATTTATTTCATCATATCTAGAGTTCCTTTTTGGCATATTCTACTTAATAACCTTCTTCCTGTCCTGGGGAAATAAAACATACAAAAGGGTGAGCTCAAATGCTCAGTAAGGGTAAACAAAATAAATATCAATCACGTCATATACATAAGCACATAACTTTTGTAAATCTTAACCTTCAAAAGAGATTATAATTTCATAACATGGGATAAATCATAGTAGTGAAATGTAATCCCAACAATCATGACTTAAAACATGAAACATTGTGGCATACACAAATAATCATAGAGAATCATTTCTTATTAGTCAAGAATCATTGCCAAGACTATCTTAGTGGACAAAGTCCATTTCTGAACTGAGTTCACTCCTCATTTCAGTCCTGTTTCACTGAACCGGTATAACTTACCGTTCCAGCCATGTCTATCTCATGAGATATAAAATCTTTACCCAATGCATTGGAGGGATATATAGGTCCCACCCATCTCATAATTATACCATTCTTATGTGTGCCACAAAATCATAAATCATACATCATTTCATAACCCTTGTAATAAAAATGGGAATCTTAAACATCGTGACATCATAAATTCATATAAGATAAAAGAATTTATAAATATAATTCCATCACAAAATAATAAAATCAATGAAATAATAGCGATAGAAACATAACCCTTTATTATCTTAGATGGAAAATAATTTTGATAAAACACTTGAACTCCATTCTTGAGGAAAATATCCTTTCTACTTCAAAAATACTTTTCCTTTCTTATAATGTCATAAAATTCAAAACTAAAAGAAGTTGATTAAAAATAAACTTGAAAACTTGTAAAGGAATCTTCTTGTAAATAATTTTTTAAAAACCCATTCATTCCGTATAAGTTAAAAAAAACATTCTTCGTACTTTTGTCGGAAAAGTCAAAAATTACCTCGTACGAAAAACGACAAAAGATTCCTTTCATATCCTTTACTAAAAACTCACCGAAGGGTAAAATTGGATTTAAAAAATTGTAGGTGGATGGAAATAATATTACATATTGAGGAAACATGGATGTGGATGATAAAATACACCCCAGTAAATCTCAAAGTATAAACAATCTCGGATAAAAATGAGATTGTGATATTTCCCTTACCTTAGGTCCGATTTGGCTCATAAGTGTCCGAACCTCCTGTATAATGTTTTAAATAATGTTATTGACTTATTACAGAATCATAATTATTGTTTTGATATCATATGTGGTCATATTCTTAGCTTTTTGGTAGTAATATTTCATTGCTAATTGTTATTTGGGTGTTTATAATGTTTTGTTCTTATGCGTGTTTTGTCGAATAAATTCTTATTCTTCTCTTAAGGTTATTGATACATCATTTGCAGAATGGTATTAATGTAATATATATCATATTTATTCATTCAATCCATTTATATAATCATTATGCAATGAAGATCATGTAGAACGAATCGCATCACATCGTGGAGACGGTATTCCGTACGTATGCACGAGCGATGATATCGTTCCCATGATCGTGGAATTGTATTTGAGTGTATGTATACTATTTCAGAATCAATATCACTTTAAAATAATCATGTATAGTAATTATTTACATCATTATACCCATCCAAGTAAGGTGGTATGGGAAAATAGATTACACCACGACGCGGAGACGGTATTCCATACGTACGCACGCGCGGTGATTTCATTTTCCGTAGGATGGATAGATAGTGAAATAGGGTTGTTTCATACTTATAATAACATATCAGTATATGAGTGATACTGATGATATTACTTCATGATGAAACAACTAAAGAAGAAGAAGTGGAAGAAGAAATAAAGATGAAAGAATCGGTAACGGGCATTACCTCTTATTTGAAGCGCCTCTTTGAGACCTCCTTTTAGGGCCCTAAAATTGGTCTTTGAAGAAGACCAGGACCTCTAGGATGTCTCTAGAGAAGTGGAGAGAATAAATTTTCAGGGTTTGGCCGAGCTTGAATGCTCAAAGTGGTGTGAGGAAGAGAGGGAGGAGGTGCCCTTTTATAAGGGAGGAGAGGGGCACCTTTGGAATAACTAAAAATATTATTTTATTATAAATCCAAAATCGGTTTTAAATAGCTCCAAATTGATTTATTTAGAAGATAAGGTGGGGATGGGTCTAAATCCTCTCATCCAATAGAATTTAGACAAGTTTAGGTTCCTATTTTAACCTTATCGTTTAGATTTAACATTAAATTAAATAATTTTACTTTTACCATGTATTCTTGTGTTCTATTACTATAAGGTTAGTAAACTTAATATAAGCATCCAAAAGATCCCCAAGTTGTTTATTATTAATATATATAACCTTATCTAAGTCATTTGGATGAACCTTAGATTTTTAAGAATAAAATAACAATTACTAATATAATATTTGTTTTAAAAACTATTTTATGTCAATTTTGACACTATTTAGTAATTGATTTTTTTGAAAATTATAAAAGAATTATTAATTCTAAAAAAGTTAATTAAATCAATACTAACATGTCATATTAACCTAGAAAATTATTGTAATTCATAAAAAGTCTCAAATTACATTTCTTTTTGTGTTTATAACATCAATTATGTCAATATTTCATTAATAAGATAATTACTGCATCATCTTTGTGTCATTAATAAAATAAATTCTTTAAAGTCTAAAAATTACAAATAAAATATCATTATATAGGAAATATTTTTAAATTTCTAATGAATATTTATAGCCAAATTTATCTTATGTATAACTCCATATTAAAAATGATTTACTTATTAAACTTTGATTTTAACTATTTTAACCCTTCTTTAAATAAATTAATAATAAATGACCTAATCTAATCCAAGTGGGACTAAATGGTCATATTTTATTCCTAAGGTAGGTTTTGTTCGAATTAAACTTGTCCAATAGAATTAGGACATGTGTTAGTGTAATAATATTATCATTTTTACCCTTAATTACCATATTTACTTTTAACTGAGGTGAAAAAAGTAAAAAGTTACTATTCACAAAAAATTATTTTCATCTCATTGAACCACATTTTAGTCCTTGATATTAACCGTGTCTCTCGGATTTTTGAAATTCCACTCACAGAAGCGGTAAAATTAAGTTTTAGGAAAATCTCAGTTTTTTTAACTACCACTTAGTGGTTTCACTATTCATCAAAAATTGAAAGTTTTCAGAAAAATACCGAAATTTCACCCTAGGCTAATTTCGATATTCCGGATCCAAAAATGAAGTCCATTTTGAAAAATAAAATTTATAAAATTTCAAAAGGTGGTTATTACTATTCATAACAACTAGTTTTAATAATATTTTATTAGTATATCATTGTTTAGTGAAACTCGGTATTGCGTATGACACAAGCTATAGAGGAAGATTGTGATTTCGTGTAAAGAAAGCCAAGCCAGTGTTGTGTGTAGAAAAAGATTCCTTTGATTATTTATATAACATAAAAGTCTAGGGTGTTACAAAAACGATCGCATATTAATGATCCTTGGGTTGAGGGCGCCACATCCATACGTTGTGCTCAACAAAATATTTCAGTTACAGAATCATTAAATATTTTGTGTTGAAGAACGCATGAGAACACATAGAGAATCAAAAGATAATAGGCAAGGTATATGCATGGGACGATGGCTATGTTAGTTTTTCCATCATCGTTTTGAAACCAGAATATGAAGAATCGATAAATAAATTCAATCATATTAAAAAAAACCCTACCTTGAAAAGTTTGAGAAACGTCCGCACTTGATGGTGGATCATGTTCTTCGTTCCTCCGACTGGCTCCTAAAGACACCACTCTCACATCTCCCCATTGGTTCAGTTTTGTCCGTCACCGCCTATTGGGTTGGCTTCGTTTTCCAAGGGTCTGACGTCACACTGTTCCTTCAGCACTTCGCTGCTTGGTGAATCTCTCTAATACCCATACCCTAGATCAATCTATATAGGAGAGGGGGAGGATAAGTAACAGCATGGGGAAATATTGGAGATCCTTAATTAGGAAGCTTCCTAATTACCCTAACATTGTCGTTACTTTAGGTTAGTAGGTCAATCCATTTAATGTCTTGACACACTATTAACCCCACCCCTTTAAATGGTATGTTGGAGGTTTATGAAATAAAATAGCCATATTATTTTATTTCATTTCTTTTAAAAAGTTGCAAAACACAACTTTTTTTCTCGACCTACTGCGGGAAAAGTAAATCCTCCCTCAAGCGAATCTCAACCCTGTGGATTCAATGGTGCTCTCCGATTTTTAATCTGAGCACCGGATCAAAAGTTAGAAAATGTCACTTGCGCGTTTACTGAAAGAACCCAAAAAAACCTTCAAAAAATTATTAACAGCCACCCTTGACCCCAACCGATCAAGGTTAGGCTCTTCCAAACTGAAACACGCCCCAAAAAACCCAAAGGTACTCTTGGATTTCTAATCCGAGTTACTATTTTAATGTTATGGATATTTTTATAAAAAAAGTCTCTTAATTATTTTATTTACGGCCAAAAACTAACTTTCACTGGTGGCCCACGCCAACCAACGTTAGTATCTTCCTAAATAAAGAATACCCTCAAAAGTTTTGTGGTGGTCTCATACTTTTAATCTGAGTTACTGTTCGTGAGTT